>JAOCPU010000084.1:0-87728 GCA_035772785.1 Phlebiopsis flavidoalba
TGGCAGTGTGAGTCATACATGTCGAAGAGTGCCAGCTCAGCGACAGCTAACTAGAGTGACCCGCTGGTGATGTCTATTCTACAGCCTGCCCGAGGGTAACTATGAACAGATCCTTAACTCAGGTCCGTACTCCATCTTTCTACCTCAGTCCATGATATCATACAACCTATCCAGTCCATAGGCCTCGTCTCTAGTCCTACCTAGACCTAAGTACATGTGATGCATCCATTACCCATCCAGACCCTTGGTTGATGCGAACGTTATGGCGCGAGCTTTGTGGCGCGAGAACGCGCTTAAGTGAGCGCTTGAGACTTATGGTGTCGAATATGAACGAAAATGAAAGGAAATTGACTAATAGGGCATAATCTGTGACACAAACTGAGGGCCCCAGATAGGGTGCAAACAAGTACTTATACTGCTGCAGAGTCTACTTCAAATACATTGGTGAGGACTGATAGAGAATGTCTGATAATGAGCTGAACAATCTGCTGACTGATAAGTCATGCACCCAATAACATTATAGCTCTTAAGCCTGTCTAATTAATACTACAAGGAAATTCGACCATCATCTTGAAGAAAATGAAATATTGTTGATGACACAACTACACTCATTGCAAAACACTTATAGCTACTTGAGTGCTGTCCTCCTGGCAATCTGGGAGAATTCTGTAGGTATTCCAGTGCTCATCTTATTTGTTTTGGAGCCATCAGTCAGGAAATTTGCAGTGGAGTGGTAAAGATAGGTGCTGTCAGACATAGAAGCAGATGAAAAAGACAAAGATAGGGGCTGTGAAGTGGAGGAGTGCAATGGTAGTTGGTAATTGGAGTAGAGAAGAGCAATTCGAAGCAGAATCGTGGTGCAAGGTAGAGAAGAGGCTCTAAGGGGCTGTTTGGGGAGCTTAAACAAAACTGAGTAAGCAACTCAATGACTCAAGGTCCAAAGCGATGATTTTACGATGAAGGGCACGGATAAACAAAAAAAGCATTGATTGTGCACTCAACAAAAAGCTATGGTTTAGGGCAATCAAATGGTGTACACAGAAGCAGGGAAAAGTCCAGTTGCGAGTAAATGTGAGGCTGGAAAATTGGGAATGGGTGGATTATGATTATGAGCTTGTTCAGAGCTCGCAGCCATACCCTACTCAACTGGAATTCAGAACTCCAACCAGTGAAGTGCCAAGACACCAGACTGAGGAGTGGAGGGAGAAACCAAATGTATTGTAGCAGAGATATGGGATAAAAGAGACATACAAGCTGTGCTTTCAGGCGCAGGGTACTCAATTGCTCAATGACACAAATACCACACATCTCTACAAAGTATAGTAAGGAAAGAGAGGAGAGAAATACAGGAACATCGAGAAATAATATCAAAGCTATGCAATGTGTGGCATAATATATAAGAAAGAAATAAACACACTCTCAGAGGTAGGATGAACCTTGATGCCTAATCCCACGGTAACAAAAATGCTACCAAAGTCTTAGATTCATACTTGCTGTTTGGCTCCCCAGAGCAGATAGCTTGCACACAAGCCTTTGTTTCAGACTGATACAGACAGTAATGGGATTGAGCTTATAAATTGGATTATACGATATAATGAAAAAATTAGTAACTGACAAGCCTCTGCTGCCTCTTCTTTCATGTAGTTTTTTATTTTTAGATGATATTCATTCCCTTGCATATTTATACTATCTATAGCCTCCCCTGTACTATTGCTATTTCTAGCAACTCCACTTGCATCCAATGCCTGCGCACAGCTCAGTGCCATAGCACATTGTGCATCCTTCTTCTTTCTGTTCTCCATGAAAAAGTCGCACATGTCAAGTATCCTTTCAACATGTAGATGCAAAGACTTTGATTGCAAAAGAACTAACAGTTTGCTATGGATAATAACTGTGTACAGAGGCTTGGTAAGCAGAAGGAGTTGTTGTTAGGGGTTTGGGTCATGTAGGGGAGGTGATATCCACCCTTGCTTGTCCACATATGCCTCTTTAGTTAATGGTGGCCACATCAAGGTGCGCACTGTGTCAACTTGCTCCAACAAATAGTAGAGTTGAATGAAGTATGATGAATGCCTTGTGAGAATGTTGTATAATATCCGCCTGGACTTAGCCAGCTTTCAATGTAATGGCAGTTATGCTCCAGACTGACCTATTATAATAATCAAACTCAAACTCACCGCAAATGCTAGAAAGTGTCTCTTAAAAGCACCAGTGTGAGACTTCAACAAGAGTAGTTCTGACTTGCCAAGCATTTTCCATGGAGCTGTGCCAAATACAGCGGGGAATTTTAGAATTTACCCAAGTCTACAGAGGGGAGGTGAGAGATTCAGAAAAAAGTACTGAAGGCTTAAAGAAGTCTCAGGTGGCTATCTATCAGGCAGAAATGGAGTACGGCATCACATACAGCAAAGATAAATACACAGATTGACAAAATAGGAGTTTTCAAGCATCAACTTTCGCTCCCACTGCTCTCATTGACTCTGTGCATGGAATGTCCACCAGTGCACATCCCATGATGAAGCATGGATTGCCATGTTTTGAACTGCTCGATGCTGTTACCAGGTGGGTCTACACCTGAAACCCAGACTCCCTATTGAGAACTGATCAGAAGAGTGCCAGGCTATCAAACTGAGAAGTGGAGCGAATATGAGTGTAGCACAGCAAACTGAAGAGAAGCTGTGCCTCTGGACTTGCTTAATTGCGCAATAAGCAACTCAAATACAAGTCTCAAACTATAGATAGGAGTAATAGCTGGAAATATGAGAGAAATCAGTAAAAACGCGTATAAAGGTTATGAAAGTGCTGGAAAGCTACATGTAAGCGGTTGAAGGATTGCTTAGAAGTAAGGAAAAATGTGTTTAGTGTGATGTAGTGGGAGGTAATCTCACGGTATATCAATCTATTGCAGAGTTGGACAAAACACATAGGTTGAGGTTGGCAGAGTTTCACTTGTTCTCCGCATCATGTTCTCAAATCCTCATGTCTCAATTCACTATAGGGAAACTTCATAATTGGAATAGTCAGTGAAAATGTTTACCCTCTGGCTGGCATGTGAAACTGATTCGACCTCTCTGTCTCAGATTCTGCGCCTGTTACAAAAGAATTGGTCGTGCAATATGCAAGCGCCCCTTCAACCTTTTGCAAGCAATATAAAACTCTTCGCTGCATAGCTTTCCGGGACTGTTAGGATCCTTCTATATGATTTTCCTTGATTTCTCTGTACACACATCCCTCCTGGGAGGCCTCCCTGAGTTGACTTGTGTAGTGTTTAAGTATAGGCCCAGTTCATTTCCGGGTCCATCACATGATCTTGTGACATCACGCTTGGCGGAGAGAAAATACGTTTTAATTCAAAGGAGCAAACTCCTCCGTAGTGTGCCACTTTTGAGCAAGTTATAAAAACCGCACGATTGTACATTACATGTAAGGCCACAGTTCTGCGGTTTTTTGATTTTTCAAAAGCTGGCGATGTGTGAAAGAGGAGTTTGCGACGGAACCATCAAAAACCTCGCAGAATTGGGCGCTAAAGCAATATTTTGGCAGGAGATTGGGCTTAGCGCTCGAATGTCACACGGTGTCACAAGGACCCGAAAATGAACTGGGTCTATCTTAAGTCACAGGACAATTAAGGTGCATCCGGGTTTATCTCTGAGGGCATGGGCTTGAAACTTCTCTCTTTGCTGGCACACCCCAATTTCTGGGTCAGCACACCGCATCTTTGTTACAATATACCTAGTTGCCTACATCAGCCTTCAGTTAGGTGCTTCTTGCACTTCTCTGATCAAGCTTTTATCTCCAGTCCATAATTAAGACCTGATTAGTCAGGTAGGTGGGGCAGAGAGAATTGTGTCCTGTCTCGACTGCCAATACAAAGCAAGTTGTTGTGAAGCAATGGTTCCGTAGGCCGTACTCCATCATTTGTGAATGGACATTATTTGTTCTTTCCCAAATAAATGCTTGAACCTCCCGAGATCAGAGTCAATGGTGTTTTGTTTCTTGTTTGTACATGATTCCACGCCTTTCCTCCTCCAATATCGCTTCCCAGAACTTCTATGACCCTTTCACATTATTTCTCGATTTTTTTATACCTCGCGCCGCTATTTTTCTGAGCTTTAGTTGTAGACTTCTGTAGTGCTCGAGTCACCCGGTTGATTAACCGCAACGGGTGCGTCTTATGTCTGGGGGCTTGGCTTGGTGCTTCTCTTCAGCTGCTCACTAACTCTCCAGCCTTCAGGACAGTATGCTTGTAACTTTGCTGTAATACATTCAGCTGCTACACACTCCCAGCCCTCAGTCTGGTGGTCAGTCACTCTACTGGGTCAAGTTCTGACTCCCAGTTGAGCAAATAGATATGCAAATAGATACTAAGGAGTACCAATTACTCGAAATGTTTTGAATGAAGGTAGTAGAACACAACAGATTATACTATTGATTTCAAAACATGGGCAACAATACCATAGGGACAAATCCAGAGATTGGAGTTGGGTAGATGTCACAGAAGTAGTGTTCCCTTATTCAAATTCACTGAGCTTTGATGATTTGATTAGCGCAATCATATAAGCCTATAAGCGAGACTTGTCATACAGGTAAGCTGAATGCTGCTCCATTTCCTCTCCCCCACTTGATTGCCAATAGCACACTCTGGTTATTGCTACTGGATGAACCTCCATTGATGTCTCTTCTCTTTCAGAAGCGGTTTTGCTCATGAACAGCTAAGGGAGAGCGAAGCCTAATTTTCCGCGTTTTCAGCAATACAAAGTGCATGCTGAAAGACTGGGCAAAAGCCCCTTGCTTTGCGCAATGACAATGGTGGGGGGGTACATCAGCAAGGAATTCAACACTCTCCGCAGTGAACTTGGAATAAAGGAGGCAACACATTGGCACAAGCTACTCTCAGTAGAACAGTGCAACCCTGGCTAAGGGCATTGCTGGCCTATGTTCTCTAAACCGCGTTTTACTGTTCTCGTTTTGGATGAGGCATCATCTTCGCTCAATGCGCATCTTTCACTGCTGTTCCACCTCTGCATCAGGCAGGAATGACGACCTTCGAAGCCCCTTATGGGCAGTAGCCTGGTGTCTCGTATTTACGTGTCTGGGGGTGTCTAGCCCCATGTGCATGTGCAAAAGGACAAGTGTGTTGCATTGGACCCCTACATGGATAGATAAAACCTGCACCAGCTATCCACCCAGCTAACAAGGGTTGGAAGTTCCACAATCCACCAACAATGATGGCTAGCATTGCTGAATGTGCTGTCTTTGAAAAATCATTACCTCTCTGAAACAAAAGGTCTGGGCTAGTTTCATCCTTTCCACTTCTACCCCTTTCAAGAACCTGTTTTTAAAACAATTCCTTCATAGGTTTGACTCTACTGCTTTAGTTTCCTGCAGAGGCTCAGCTGCCTCATGTTGGAGGGAGAGCTGTCCTGCAGCGTACTCTGCGCGCCTGGTAATCCTCTTCCTCCTCGGCCTCGCACCCTCTCTCTCCGCCACTGATTGCGCCCCTGGTCCTGCACCTGCTCTTGCTCCTGCAGCGAATGAGGTAGACATCCCTAACACCTTACTTTGCCTGTCCCTCTCAAGGTCGTTCTGAGCAGTGTTCCAGGGCCTGCTGCATCAGTCTGGTTTCAGGACCTGCAACTGGGTTTGGTTTTGCAACCTGGTGCATCAACTAATGAACTGGGAGTCAGAGCTCAACCAGTGGAGTGCCAGAACACCAGACTGAAGGCTGGAGTGAGCAGCCAAAGAGAAGCCCAAGCCAAGCCCTCAGGCATAAGACGCACTCGGGCGCTTGATCGCCCAGTGACTCGAACACTACACAAGTCTACAACTAGAGCTAGGAAAAAATAGAGAGAAATATGGAGAAATCGAGGAATAGTATGGAAGGGTCATCAAGAGTCATGGGAAGTACATTAAGAGCAGAGAAAGGCGTGGCATCAACATACAATACAGAAACGAACACTCCCCCCTGATGCAGCACATCTCTGCAGCATCTCTTCTCCCAAAATCCAAGGCATCTACTCCAAGCCCCATAAGAGCTCGAAGTTCAGTCACCTTCGACACAGGCAATGCCTTAGTTAAAAGGTCCCTCAGTGGAAACGTATTCAGGAGCAATCTCTCCCTCTTCAACAACATCACGCAGCCAGTAAAGGCGCAGTTGGATGTGTTTCAAGCGTCCATGATGCTCAGGATTTTTTTTGCTACTGCAATAGCACAGTTATTATCCATATAGAGCTTCGATGGTGAGTGCTTCAGAGAGATAGTAACCAAGCTCAGTGAGCAGATTAGCGCATCCAGGCAATGTCTCTGCCAGCTCCCACACAGCAGCCAAGATATTCCGCTTCAGTAGTTGACTGTAGCAACTGCTGTCCGCAATTTGGAGCTCCAGTCCACAGCTCCAGTCCAAACTTGAGCACATATGCGCCAGTAGAACGCAAAGTGTCTTCGCCAGCATAGTCAGCATCAAAGTATGTCACAAAGAGCTTATCTTCCTTTGAAGGACCATAAGTAAATCGCAGGTCGAGTGTGCCCTTGAGATACCGGAACAGATTGTGCTTGACCTGCTTGCCAGTGCGCTTTACCAGGGTTCGCATTGAAGCGAGCCAGCAAAGACACCAGCATAAGCAATGTCAGGCTTGGGTACATGTAGCCAGGTACATTTTGAGAGAACCAACTGCACCAAGGTATGGAACCTTTGCCATGAATGCCTTATCCTCATCAGTGGAGGGCTATCAGAGGACGAAAGGCGGACCATAGGCACCATAGGCGTTCTTACAGGTGAGCAATCAGAGAAGCCATACCGCTCGAGCATATCAGTGATATACTGACGCTGTGACAGCGAAATGCGGCGGTTGGGACGATCCCCAGCAATCTCTATGCTCAATAAAAACGACGGTGGGACCAAGGTCGCACAGTTTGAAAGCTGTAAAAAGCTCCTGCACCATCTGGTCAGATTGCTGCAGTGGTCTTGGAAGCAACTTGTGATGTCGTCAATGAAGACTGGCACTATCAGGCGCACAGAGTCTCGACGATAAACGTACAGGGACGCATCTGAATGCAACCGACTAAAGCCAAGCTTCAACAGTGTGGCATGCAGAGTCTTGTTCCACACTCGCCCTGCCTGCTTAAGCCCATACAATGACTTCACCAGCTTCAGAACGTCGCCAGGATTGCCGAAGTGGAAGCCAGCCTGTGGTGGCTGCTGCATATAGATCTCTTCCTCAAGTTCACCATTGATGAAGGCACGAAAAATGACCAATGAGCGCAGATCAAGGTCTTCCAGGGCAGAGATAGCAAGCGCTGTATAGAGCGTTGCCATGCGCACTGTTGGAGCAAAGGTTTCAACAAAGTTGTAATCATGGCGTTGTGAATAGCCTTTGGCAACCAGTCTAGCCCTGTAACGCTCCAGCGCCCCATCAGAGAGAAACTTCTGGCTAGAGACGTTTCTCCTCTGGCTAAAGACCTATCTGCAACCAATCGCCTTTTTACCAGGTGGCAAGAGGGCATGGAGCCCAAGTTCCATTTGCAATATGTGTTTCAATCTCGACCTGGCTTGCAGCTCTCTACTGATCTGCATCTGAACGCTTCATAGCCTCATACCAATTGGTAAGGCAAGCGCCATGTGCAGAGTTCGCCTTCAACGTGAGCTCATCATCGCTCTCATCATGCAACCCATCAAGCACCTCATCCTCCGAAGGAGGGTGATGTACAGGCTCTGGCAGAGGTGGTGGACAATGTCTTGTTACTGGGACGTCAGAAACTCGACCAGTTAGAGTGCCAGAAGACCAGACTGAAAGCTGGAGCGATTGTTACAGCGAAGATAGAGCATACTGACCCAAATGCTGGAGTGAAAAACTAAAGAGAAGCCCAAGCCAAGCCTCAGACATAAGACGCACCCGGGCGCTTAATCGCCCGGTGACTCCTCGAACACTACACAAGTCTACAACTAGAGCTTGGACAAAAAATAGAGGGAAATACGGAGACATAGAGAAGTAAATATGGAAGGGTCATAAAAGTCATGGAAGCTACATAAGAGCAAAGAAAGGCGTGGCATCACATACAATAGAGAAACGAACACAATGCTGAATTTTCCACCACCACCAGGAGGTCTGGCTCATTCACTGCAGAAGCAGGGACCAAGCGCAGGACAAGGAGGCGCAATAGGCGGTGGAGAGGAGGAGTGCGAAGCCCGGGAGGAGGATCAGCAGGAACAGAGTGCGCTGCAGGCAGACTCTTCCCCCCAACATGAGGCTGCTGAGCATCTGCAGGAGACTGAGATGAGCAAGGCTCAAGCCCAGGAGGAGACAGTCCAGGAACAGGTTCCAGAGAGGGGTGGGAGTGGAAAGCAGGAAGACTGGCCCCCAGTCCCCTCGTCCCAGGGAAGTCACACTCGTCCAAAAACAGCGCGTGCAGCAATAGCGACCTTCTTTGTGTCTGGATTGTAGAACCTTCAACTCTTGTAGCCAGGTGGATAGCCAATGAAGATTGACCTTCTCTATATGAGAGCCCCAGCGCACCACGCTTGTCCTTTTGCACATGCACATATGCCAGACACCCCCAGATGCGCAAATGCGAGACATCTGGTTTCCGGCCATAGAAGGCTTCAAAAGGGCGTTTACTCCAGGGTTGTGCAGAGGTGGGACAGTGGTTAAGGACGTGTACCAGCGAAGACAAGGCCTCCTCCCAGAACAAAGGCGGTAAACGAGCTTCAGAGAGCATAGCAGTGATGCCCTCAGCTAGAGTGTGGTTGAAACGCTCAGCAACACCATTCTGCTGAGGTCGATTGCGCCACAGTGTGCTGCCTTTCAATGCCCGTGCTCAGTGCAGAAAGCGTTGAACTCCTTGCTGATGTACCCCCTTTATCCTTGTCGTTGCGCAGAGCAAGGAGCTTATGCCCCAGTCTGAGCTTCAGCACGCGCTTTGTATTGCTGGAAAGAACCGCGCTCCCAAACTCCAGGAGTTGTCAACAAAGGTGATCTAGTAGCACAATAACCAGAGTGTGTGCGCAAGGACGAGAAGGGGGCCATGGACATCAGAATGGATGAGTTGGACCGTGGTTTTATCGCGACGATTAAGCGCCGAGAGAGGGAATGGAGCAAGCGTTCAGCTTGCCTGCAAGACGAGGCTCACATATGGGATCTGCAGGCTGCGATGCGCTAAGCTTCAACCCAGTTACTGCACCACTATTAGCGAGCTTGCGCACATCTTCAAAGTGAAAGTGAGCAAAGCGGCGATGCCAAAAGTGTCTCGTTGAGGGGCAGAGTAGAGGTGGAGGAGAAATGAGCAGAAACACAAGGGAGGCCAGACAGAACCGTTCCATCGAGGTAGGCAGTGTTAAATGCATCGATTGTAGCAGAGAAGAGTGTATGGTGTCACAACCAAAGTCCACGCAGTTAGAATAGATGTGAACGTTGAAACGATGGCATCGAGTAAGTAAGGAATAGAGAATAGAGAACAGATTTGATCCAAGTGCAAAGACATGGCAAGACTCTGCTAAACTCTGCCGCGTGCGCTGACTTCTCCACTGGAGCAAACACCACAGACCCTACACTCTCAGAGTGGATAATGGCATCATTGGCAAGGCGGATAGCTTCCCGATGCGCGAAGGAGTGTAGTTGCCCAGAACCAATAGCAATGAGGTGTCATATGAGCAGTGGCGCCTGTGTCTGCAGTCCAGAGGTGGTAGCAGCGTGCTCTAGCGAGGTGCAGATGTAGACAAAGTAATGCAATTGGGCTTTGACACCACTTGGAAACAATGGCTTATAACTTGTTAAGCTCATGATGGTAGCCATAAGCTGTATAATTGTATACAAATATATGTAGTATTTTATTATTATGTCATATTACCATATATAGCAATTGCTTACGAGATAAATGGAATATATATCATTTTTGAACAGAACAAGGAATAGCTTTGTAAGAGCTAAAATGAAATTGTGATATAAAATCTTTATATACTGAAATTCACTTCATATACATACTTAACTTCACAAGCATCCTTAGCAAATCAATGCAGTATCCATTGTAGAGAATTTATGCAATTGCATTTTGCAGTTATTATGTTTAAAACTAAAACTATAATATTACATATTTGAACAAGATTGCATATATCCAAGCCTTGGCCAGATATTGATGTAAGACTTAGAAAAGACTGTATTATGTCCATTATTTAAACTGCTTTCTAGCGAATATTTTAGAAAGCAATTTAAATTTAGTATGGCAATTGCAAAACATAATTGCATAAATGCTCTATAATGAATAGCTTTGATTGGCCAAGATGTGAATTTATGTCTGTATATGCGGTAATTGTAGCATAAAAATATTTCACCTCACTATTTTACCCTAGTTCTTATAAGCTATTCCTTGTTATGCTCAAAAATGATATATATTCCATTTATCTCGTAAAGGAATTGCTATACATTGGAATATGTGTATAATAATAAAATACTAAAAGAGTATATACATATGGTTTGTATACAATTTTACAGCTTTTGACTACCTCACAAGTTTAACAAGTTATAAGCCATTGTTTCCAAGTGCTCAAAGCCCAATTGCATTCCTTTTGTCTGCAACTGTAAGTAATATTCATAGCACAATCCCACTTGATTATCATGAAAACCCTACTTACTCACCTGTATGTGTTGCTAAAGGGGGGAGAGTGTAAAAACACCAGATAGAGTGCGACAGGTGTAACAAGGATATGGGAGAATCTTAATGATATTGTTAGGCTTGGAGCTTAAGGCCACAAGCGTACCTCATTTTATACTACATGTGAGCCCAGTTCTCTAACAATGTCGTCAATGAGCTGGGCAGTGTGAGTTATATATATCGTAAGAGTGCCAGCTCAGCAACAGCTAACCAGAGTGATCCGCTGGCAATGTCTATTCAATAGCCTGCCCGAGGTAACTATGACGGATCCTTAACTCAGATCCGTATACCTCATTCCATGATATCATACAACCTACTCCAGTCTATAGACCTCGTTCTAGTTCCTACCCTAGACCTAAGTACATATGATGTATTCATTATCCATCACCATACCCTTGGTTGATGCAAACATTGTGGCGCAAGCTTTGTGGTATGGAACATGCTTAAGTGAGCGCTTTTGAATAATTGACTAATAGGGCATAATCTGTGATATTTAATATAAGGACACTCCTAACAGTTTCTTTAGCACATATACCACACTAATAAAGGCTTTCTTTTGGAATCTATATATGTAACCATATATGATAAACTATTAGTATACAATAAGCAAATATCAATAATAAAACTTGGGTCAGTGAAGGATTCGTTTCTTATATGCAACAATTAATAAACATATGGAATCTTATATAGTCCCAGCAAAGTATTTTGAATAATCTTAGATAATCATGTGCACGTAAGCATGCATAATATGTAATTGACATTATTATGAAGTAAATATTGATTTTTTGTGTCAAAGTTATAGTGATTAACAAGCATGTGTCACATTTGGATAATGAGCATCTAAAGAATATTTCATAAAACGGATCGTCGTTTAGGTAGCTGCTGAAAAAAGCTATGATCTTTTTGCAAAATACTATGCTAATAAAGGTTCTCGCGCTTTCAATGATCTGCCCACATATTAGGGCCTTGTTCGGATCGCTGCCTGGCCTGGCCTGGTAACGTGTAGCGGGGAACCTGCCCAAAACAGCGTGGGAGTCTGTAAACGGAGGTATAGATATCAACGCGCGCAGTCTTCACCACACTGAGCAGTGGTCGGCCAGTCTCGGTCCAGATCTACCGTGACGCGTGGCGTGACTCTATATAGGCCGTCACGCTGCCGTCTACCATGAGTTGCTACTCTGTGGATCCATCTTCATGTGTATGATACTTATTTCTCTGGCTCTAGAACCTCCAATAGAGCTATAATCTTGTGACCTTCTCAAACCGCCTACTTATATTTATACCTATGCTATTTGTGAATGATATGCATAGATACAACATAACATGGCGCATGTAATGAGCATCTTGAAGACTGGGGTCAGTGACTTCAAGTTGAAGCCCACTATCCAGATTCCGACTGCTGGCTGCTCATCCAAATCTGCTTCATTATTTTTTTCACCTAACACAAAGTATAACCACAGTTACGGAAGTATAGAGTCTCAATTTCTAACTTGATTCATCTCAAGGTTGAGTTACTGAACGGAGTGTGACTGTCCGTGACAGGCAAGTTACATGCACAATTACATATGTGACTCTGCACAATGATCTTGTGTCCTTGCTGGCGCCTCCTCAGCGCTTGGTATTCGATGTTTACCTTACCTTACCATACTGACGCACACCGGGCAGAGTCCGAAACAGGCCCTTATATGTAATAACTACTATTATGTAATAAGCAATATAAAATTAGCTTTCAGAGATTTGACTAAACATACGTATATCCATAATATTCACTGTCTTGTTTTTGCCCCAAAATATTGAAAACAGTATTAAACATGTCGCAGAAATACCTAAAGAGAAAAGCCTTTTTTGAAATCATTCAAATTTAGAAAGTCCCCTAATAGCCACTAGAACTTTTGCAATGACAGAATTCTGTCTTGCAATAATATCTTTTTTTGGGGGGTCCTTTTGGTGCTTATTATTTGGAGAGACTTTGTAAAGCTTCTACAGAATTTGCAGCAATTTTATATAGCTGGTTTTTCTTTAGAAAACCTGGATAGTAAAAGGTTGAGGTTCAAATTTCTCATAAAAGACAGAACCATAGTTTATGACTGTATTAGATGTGAGATTAATTGTGATTACTGTAGATTATTGACCTTAACAGCAGGGTAGTGTGACATGTAACACTTACAAAATGCACCGGCTTCCGACCGAGCTATAGCAGGCCTAGTAAGCCTGTGATAATGACTGATATTAACAAAGCACCCATACTTGCGCTGCAGGCGTGGAAAATTTCAATATATTAGCATGGTCTAAAATGGCATATCACACAGCACTCCAGCTGCGTGGCAGCATCTGCAATATGTGACAGGAACCGAGAAGCCACTGTCTTTTGGGCCCTTGTGATACGTGATATCCTTTCATGAAGATAACCGTACAGTATAATTAAACTGTACCGGATGAGTGGCAGCAGCCACTGTGACATCTGGCACCCACTTCTATTTGGCAGTAGAGGAAGAAGTGCCAAAGGCATGGCAAAAGTTTGGCATATAATTTGAGGTGTTTTGCAGAGCCTTGGTAATATGTGAAAGTTTGTGGTTAAAATAGAGGCTTAGGAGCCTACAGAAATGGGTGCTCTCTTAATAAGCAACAGCCACCTGCTTTCGACATCAATTACAATAGCGTCAGGCACATATCACTTTTCACAATTCTGTTCAATAGCATGGATAGTATTACTCTTTGGTTTGGATTCCTATTAAGCAGATCTTGTACATTTAACTTCCTAGCTTGAGTTATATGCCAAAAACATATTGTGTTGGAGATAGTGTTTTTTGGCATTTCCAACCTCTCTGGTGCAATTTTTGGATTTTCAAGACAGAGGATTTGGCAACGGCATTTACACCACATGGACCACCATGTGGAAAACCTGATGTGCCTGCTGTCCTGATATGGTTGGTGGATGCTTGACTTTCTGCAGGTCTAGTAGTGGAATGCTAGTCTGTGAAACTGTGCTGAAGGTCACAGTAGTGTTTCAGTATATCCACAGTACCCTCACAATACTACTAAAGCTCAGTTGCGAGCTAGGAAGTCATTTCTTTGACTGAAATATTCTGCACGGACACTGTCAGATTCGGCTGGGTGCTATCAGGACGTGATCCAATTATATTAGCCATCCATCCTGGTGACGCTCTATCGCTAGCAGTTGGCAGTGGAAGTTAGAGCTGAGATTGCACAAATTGACAGTCCAGATCAGTTTTATATAATCCATCAATCTTCACGCACACATTGCACAAGTGTCTAAAAGAGTGCATTAGTACTGTAGCACGCTGTGTAAAGCATTGAAGATGTCATAGTACATTTATCTTTGATTGATGAATTGTGATGTTTCAAAGCCTCAATATATATATTTGTGCGCAAAAAAAACCAGTTATAATCAAATATCTGGATAACATTGGGGAGGGATATTTCAGTGACTCTTACAGGGAAGGCACTGTATAGGGATTGAAGGCACACAATATATTTCCATACACTATTTTACATATGACAAGAATATTCCGTCCAGTTAAACCAGTGCAATGTAGAGCCATTTCATGAAACAGCTTGGCCATTCTAGAAACTGTCTTATTGGAACCACTGGGGGAGAAGAATCCGCACCATATTTTTCCCGACTATTTTTTCGTGTCATTTTTCGAAATGTAGAATAGCATTGGGGCATTTCAAACATACCAGAATTGTATGTTTTGATGGGCAACTGGAGGAGCTATTTGCAAAATACATTTTCGGAGCCAAATCTTTTTTTCACAAAAAAAAGCGCCCGAATGCGGGAACAAATACGGCTGGCTTTCCGTTTAGGATGGGCTAAGGGGCCCAGAGGTGGCTGCCACTTGCCGGATTGGGCTATCAGAAATGATGGCAATCTGCTTCACCATCAATTCTGCTTTGGAGCTGCCCGCATTTGAAGTTGCTCCCGACAGCTTTCCCCCATGTTTATTTAGGGTGCTGTATTGTAGTTTGAGTACTTATGTATGTTTAAAACATGCCCACTGAGCAGAATTTCCATATTTGGTCTGCACAGGGATATTACCAATATAATCCGATTTTATTCCGCTTTTTTAGTGATTTTCAATAGGGTTCTCCTGCATTCTCCTGGGTTTCCTGCTTCTCTTTTGAGCTTCTATATTTTCTCTCTGAGTATGCCCATAATCTATAAACATTATCTGATATAATTTCCATTGTCCTGGGAATTGTTTTGAATTTCCGGGTATTTTTCGAAATCCGGAGGTCTGGATATTGCTTCCTATTGATTGGGAATTGTTCTGTTCTGAGCAATTTCCCCATGTATTTACACCATATTAAGGAATTTCCACCATGCAGATCAAAGGATTTAACATAATATGCATGTTTGGCAACATATTTTTGCAAGAATTGATGGCTACTACCCCTATACCCCTCCAGATCAATATTCTGCAATTCTGAGTGGATGTAAAGGGGCTCTATAGATGTCTAGTACATGCAGATAAATTGTAGAAACAACGGAATAACTGTAGCTAGTGCAATCCTCCAGATCTTGGTCGATTATCCTGGCGCTTATTTTTGGATTTTAGGGCAAGCCCAAATTATGGTATTGCAGTACAGATGAAGCTTAGCTGATATCTCCATTGTATTATACACCGTGGAAAACCCTTATATACAAATTTGCGAAAGGAGGTGACATGTACAGGCTGCCCGGACCATAGAAACAGACAGGAAGTTGTGTAATTATACAGAGATTCATGTTAACCCCTTTGCATTCTCTTTGGAACACTAGCACACTCTTTCCACCCACTTGGGGAATTGATGTAAACTAAATTGTAGTATGTGTAGGACGCTGTGTGGAATGTGTTCTACAGCTGGAATAGAATTATACTGCCCTGTGTGTGAATAGGCGCACATGTTTTCGCTTTTTTAAACTCTAAATGACCCTTTGTTTTGGGTTTAAGGGCTGACAGCACATGGGAGTAATTGTTCTAAAGCTCTACAAACTAATTTCACACATGCCCCTAGATGTAATAACAGTATTATAGACAATGGCCAGAAGGCATCTCACCGCTATAGAGCCCAGGGATAAATGCGCATTTTGCTTTTTATGCTGGGTACCTTTATTTGGAGGTATATATCAGGGTGTAGCATGTGCTGTAATAATCCCCTGGTGCTCCAGCGTTGTATGTAACAGTATACCAATGCTATATAAATATCCTAGATAGTTACCACTACCTCCCAGACCAATAATACCCCCAAGGGAAGCTATTCAAGCATGATTGTTTTTTCCGCTTTTCCCCAGAATAATATATATCCCTATTGTTCCCATGTGCTTGGATAGCTTCCAAACTTCATTCTTGTATTACCCCAATGTATACCTATACAATGGCAAACATACCGCCTATTTGTAGACCCTATTCCCCCAGGGTATACCTCCCAATGTGCTATTTGACCGCTTTTTTTATTGTTTATAATAGTATTTATTTTACTCAGACGTGGTGGACCCTGCACATCATGAAACCTCTCGAAAATCGACATTATGAGCTCTACAGATGCATATCTATGTAACCTACACAAAAAGAATAGAGGGGAACGAAAGGGGAAGGCAGGAATAGCAGCAGAAATGGGCAGGAAAAGCGGAATATAATGCCCAGAGCAGGTTCCATCAATTTTGATAAAAGCAGGGCAGGCAAGAGCATACAAAAAATGGGGATTCTGACTCTCTGGCCCCCAGCTGTTCGGCTGTCTGGCTGTCCAGTTATCTGGGTGTCCACACTTGTGACGCAACAAGCACCATCATTATACCAGTCACACTTTGTTATACCTATCTGTGCCGTTGTCCACGTCATTATCCGTGTCCCTGTCGGCATCTCTGTCTGCATCCCTGTTTGCATCCCTGTCTGTATCTCTATAAGTGAAAGCTCCCACATTACTACATCTTATTATCCATTATGTTCATTTACTGCCTTGTCTCTCAAGAGTCAACTCAACATGGATAATATCAAAACACTTGTTAGCAAAGCTTCAACTATATCTAGCGCTGCGATAGCATTTGTTTCTAGGCAATATTATATGCTTTTCTATTGCATATCCGCCTTTTAAAAAATGACATTTTACTTGCTCAATATGCCTTTCATGATCCAAATGAAGCCCCTTCTTTTCTCTCTACCACCATTGTTTTAGTTTCTTGAGCATCTCCTCAACATCAATGAAGCAGAAGTTTCAATATTTTGGAATGTGATGAAGGATTTATTATGGAGTAATGACTGGCTGGAGGCTGTGACAGAAGTCCTTTACCAGGCATTTGAAAGCTTTGGTCTGGACAAAGGCTTAGGTGCATGATGAAACCATACTATTTATTATCAGCCTAAGTGTGCCAAATTTATTTAGCGACCTTAACATTATATTTGTTTAGTGTTTTCTGTATATTTGAAGGGTGTTAAAGTCAACGACTACTAAAAGAAGCCCAAGCCCGAGCAGTAGTTGTATACATGCATGACCAGGGAATCCTTCCCGCTTGGTCAGTACATTCATATTGTCCATGTTGCGTTTTGAATAAACCTGTTTTTTTTGTTATTTCTATATATATGCACCTTCTACCAGTCTGTAAAACCAACTATCACAATAACTTTGCAGTATGCCAGGAACACCACTATTACTACGGCGAAATACTAGAGTTTGTACAAGTTAGTGAGCATAGATTTGTTTACCAGCAACTTCTTACAACCTGGATTATAATGTCTACTCCTACAATGAGCAATAGGCCTACAAGGATGATATATCCAAACTTCCTTAAAGCTGGCAATTTGGTCCTGAACTTCATCTAGAGCATGTCTTAGATGGCTTTGTTCTTCTCAGCCTGTTAGAAGACCATTAGCACTGCAAGGAGATCCTTGAGCTTCCACATAGTGGTGAGCAACACTATTGCCTCAATCAGGCAATGCAGACATGTAATTCTTAGGTCCAAGTCCGAGGCCAGCCAGACACCCTTCACTATTGTAGCAAATGCACATGCTTTTATGAAAGAGCAAATGCTGGCCAATGCACGCTAGGTAAGTATTTGTGATGCTTACTTAAATATAGCTTAATACTTTAGACTATGGTATTAGAAAAAGTGTTGTGCGTCGTCATTGACAGAGTTACGATTGGCCACCCATGCTGCTCTGTACACAACTGCCATCAGCATCTGGTTAATTAGCAACAGCGCTTTTGCCGTAACCACTCTCACCTTAATAGTATCTGTGCTATAGTTGGCTGCAAGCAGCCGGCAGTAGCTAATCACCATGTATGTGACAATGTCACTCACTAGCAAATTGAAAAGAAATACCACCTCTGTGCTCAATCTCGCTTCCTGCTTTGCGAGCATCTTCAGTGAGCATGGTTGGCTAGTGCACAAGATTCCATGCCTCCAGCTTTAGAAGAAAATATCAACAAGCCGGAGAAGGAGATCTTGGACATTGATACAGACAATCAAGTTATATCCTATGGAGATACACTGGGGAGCAAAAGAATGAACGCTCACTTTGATAGAATGAAAATGCTATCCTTCCTGTAAACCAATGTTATGTACATACATATTGATGATGTATTATCACACGGATGCCTTCTGCATGTCATGCCATCAATATGCTCGATATGGCAAGTAATTTCATCAGAGTGCGCAATTGGCCATCAGTGCCAATTAGCACGTGGCTCTCAAGCCGCTTCCAACAGTCCTGCTACCACCATCTGTCACTGGCATTGGCCATGGCAAGGACCCACAAGTCTGAACTTAGCCCTACTATACGTGGACATATTTACCAATGCTTTCTTCACAAAGATACCTACCGAGAAATCACACAACAGTTTGATATCTCCATTGGTGAAGTTTCGTCACTGAAGAAGCGGTTTGAGAAGCACGGTCACCTTTGTACACAGCCTAAAAGTGGTCAACCATCCGCTATGACACTCCAGGATGAGAAGCATGTTGCTTCTCTCATCCATCGTCACAAAGCACACACTGCAGTGCATGTCTAGCGGAATTACTATCAAGGAGTTTTTGTCTGGACTATACACTGTGCTCTCTATAAGGCTGGTCTTTATGCCTGTAGTCCCCGCAAAGTACCAAGCCTAACTAAGCTTCAACGCCGTATTCGAAGGGTCTGGGCTGAAGAATTCAGGAGCTGGGATTTTCGGCATTGGGGCAGGTTGCTATTCTCTGATGAGGTGAAGTTCAACCTTCATCGCTCAGATGGCCGTAGAGTGGTCTGGAGAGAGAAAGAGAGAGCTTATGAGCCTAGATTCATGCTTAAGACAAAGAAATTTGAAGGAGGGAGTGTAATGTGCTGGGGGTATATCACACGCGTGGGGTGTAGGCAAGCTTCACCGAATTACTGGCATTATGGACTGGCATGTTTTATCCAAGTCATCTCTGAATCTTTTCTAGGGACCCTAGAGATATACCATACACAGCAACGAGACATCATCTTTTTAACAAGACAATGATCCGAAATATACTTTGAAGGTTGCCCGAGAGTGGTTCTCCAAAAATAACATAAAACTCTTGCCATAGCCCGCTCAAAGCCCCGATCTCAACCCCATTGAGAATGTTTGGGACTATGTTGGACACAGGTGTCTAGCCGTGATGTTCAACTTATCAAATGTAGAGGAACTGTGGCAGGCATTGCAGAGGAGCAGTATAAAATTGGGCCAGATTTTATTCAAAAAAAACTATATCACAGTATGCCAAAGAGACTTGGACTAGTTATCAAGGCAAATGGTTGGAACATTCTATATTAAACTCAGGTCATTGTGTGTTGATGTACAGCAGTGTATAATTAAATTTGTATTAACTGTTATTTTAGCGAATTATTCTCCAAAAATACATATTCTGAATGTCGAATTTTCTGAGAAAAAGCCAAAGGGAAGGGTAGAATCTTTTTATATGACAATGCATGGTATATGTACCTGTAAGACATATATTATATTCATAATTTTCTGCTCTACAGATGTGGAGATACAGAGGAGGAAGGGAGCGTTCATTTACTTTTGCTCCCCAGTGTACACCACAAGTATGCCCTGATAAACTTCTGGCCAGTAACCGACGTCTCCGCGCACAGTTTGGGAAAAAAGCAAACCCACAACAAGCAGATTATTGTTGCCTCATATAGGGTTATCATTACTTGGACAACATTTTTTGGTACAGAGGCTATGAGCTCCGTAGTGGTATATTTTCTGCTCAATATAATCTATCAGATTCTCACTTCAAAATCATAGGAGTTTATCAAATGCAGATACTACAGCCGTACACCTTTAAAGCATATTTTCTTTGATAACAACTGTAATTTCAAGCGTATTGTTCAAGAGGACCCATTTTTTTAGCAATACTGGCCTTAATGTAGACCTCTTTCACTTTGCTGTCAAGCATAGCATTACCAACACTTTTTGTTGAGAATACTGCAACCCTGCAGCTTTTCCTGAGCTTCAAAATGACAATGGCAGTTGGTATTTCAACTCTTCCATAGCTGAGCAAAACAAATATATAGCTTGCTGGATACAACGCAATATTGCGTGAGATGAACGTAGATATGTTTAATTTCTTTCTCAACGAGATTATTATGAGATGTAACTATACAATTATGAGAAAGCTAGAGAAAGAAGGACACATGCCTAGTTATTGGAACACAAAGTTGTAGCTACATAACGACACAGGCTTGTATAATAACTTGACAGAGAAAGAACACTAGTCTTTGTGACTTGGAGCTGGAGTCCTCACCTCTTCCCGCCTACCACATCTGTGTCTGAAAGCTTGGCTGCTACTTGAGAGCCAATGTCGGCAACAACAATGCGTAGCAGGCAGTCCAACAATAGGACTGCCAGGCGTAGGGCCAAGCAACTTCACCAGAAGCAAAAACACGAAGATGCTACATGCCGCCCTCACTGCAGCGCCTTTGACTACAAAGTTCGTTTCTAGGCCTCTCCCAGAAGTTCGAAAACCTGTTTCACGGCTTATATGAGCACCTGTTGATGTCAAAGATCTCTGCACATATGAAGGAGCTTGGAGTTGGCAAGGGGCTGCCTACGGGAACGCGCTACGTCACAGTCCAGGAGGCCTTGGATATGGGTCTTGAAGTTGTAGACTGGGACGGCCAGTGAGTACTTGTTCATACCTTGTGAGTTTAGGGATAAGGCTCATGACAATTTAGAACACCAATGCTTCTTGTTAACAGGCAGGGAAGAATTATTTGCCGTCCTTGTAGGACACCCCGCAGACAGTCCTGGACGTCCAGCATCAGAAAAAATCCACCCATTATTGAACATTAATTAATGCCTCGAAACAGCTTCTACATCATTTGTGGCATTTGCCCAGCATTTGTTGCATTTGCTGCATTTGCCACCAGTTTGCCACTATTTGCTGTATTTTTGCCAGTCACTATACAACCATTCAATAATTAGTGGTATTACCTGTTCATTAGCACATTATTTTTTCATTATCACTTCATTTGAGTATTACCTTTCATTTGGACATTCATGATCAATTTAACAGCTTATTTGGCTATTTTGTCATTTTTTATGTTCAGGCATAAATTCTCATTAGGCAATTATCATATAGTTTTGTTAGGTATTTGCTTCTAGTTACTATATTAATCAATATTCTCAGTAGTGGTAGCCAGGAATGTCAAACATTGGCTATAAGAGTGACTTAATATTTTAATTAGACTTGGGGGGCATGTTATTAATGAATGACATTGGGCTTATAATGTCAATGTAGCCTATTGAAAATGTGATCTAAAATGTTGTTTAATTGATGACAATGCTGTTTATAATGTCATAACCTTTTAACATTATGGTCTGGAATGTTGTTAGAGTTATAACACTATTGTCCACAATGTTATGGCTTTTGAAAATATAGTCTGGAATGTTGTTTACTTTATAACATTACTAATCATGATGTTATAAACTTTGACAATTTGGTCTGAATGTTATTCAGTCTATAATATTCTAGTCCACAATGTTGTAGCTTTTAACACGATGGCCTGAAATATTATTAGGCTGATTAATAATGTGGTTTGCAATGTTATTGGCCTCATTAACAATGCTGCCCACAATATTGTAGTCTTCAACAATATAGTCTGGAATGTTATTAGGCTAATTAACAATGCTATGCACAATGTTGTAGTTTTTAACAAAGTAGTCTAGAATGTTATCGGGGCTGATCAATAATGTGGTCTAGAATGTCATTGAGATAATTAATAATGTTGCCTATAATATTGTTACTTTTGATAATATGGCCTAGAATGTCATTATATTTATGATATTCTAGGCCACATTGTTATAGGGTTTAAAAATATGGCCCCAAATGTTGTTGAAAATGAAATGATGCTATTGTATTATAAATATCATATAACAATAATATACTTTGCTTTTGGTAAAGGTATTTTTTTTTCAAACTAAGTTATTACTAAAAAGATTGATGTAGCAATATTTTTATTTTATGCAAAATAAGCGTCCCCATATTTCTTACATTTATTTAGCTACTAATATCAGTAAACAATAATCTAATAGCAAATATATAGCATATTTTGTGTTTTATATACTATGAAAACCTCTTGAAATTTTAAATTCTAAACCCAAATTCTAAACCCAAACCCTATTTATAATACCTATTCAGATAGAATTCAATATACAGCTATGGGAAGATATTCTATACTAGCTTAGCAATGTAATAAAAAGAGGTATATGTATAGGGGTAGAATACAAAGACAGTAGAAAAGATAGGTCTCTGTATTGTAAAGTCTTAATGCATTGCATTATAGGCTATGCAATTGGTTGCTTTGTTCTTTCATTTCTTTAGACTGTTATAGTCAAGATGTCTTTAGAAAGCAAATGTATACAGCAAATCATACAAAAGTAGATTGAATTAGAATGTACTTTTCTGTATATTGGCTGAGAATGTATTGGTCTCAAAGCTTTCTATCCAAAATATGTGTACTTCTAGTTCATAGTATATAAAATACATAAAAATGTGCTATATATTTGCTATTAGATTATTGTTTACTGATATTAGTAACTAAATAAATGTAAGAAATATGGGCGCTTATTTTGCATAAAATAAAAATATTGCTACATCAATCTTTTTAGTAATAACTTGATTTAAAAATATCTTTAACCAAAAGCAAAGTATATTATTGTTATATGATATTTATAATACAATAGCATCATTTCATTTTGAACAACATTTGGGGCCATATTTTTAAACCCTATAACAATTATGGCCCACAATGTCATAAATATAATGACATTCTAGGCCATATTATCAAAAGTAAACAATATTATAGGCAACATTATTAATTATCTCAATGACATTTTAGACCACGTTATTGATCAGCCCAATAACATTCCAGACTACTTTGTTAAAAACTACAACATTGTGGACTGGAATGTTATAGACTGAATAACATTCCAGACCAAATTGTCAAAGTTTATAATATCATGGTCAGTGATGTGTTATAAAGTAAACAACATTCCAGACCATATTTTCAAAGCCATAACATTGTGGACAATAGTGTTATAAACTCTAACCAACATTCCAGACCATAATGTTAAAAGGTATAACATTATAAACAGGCATTGTCATCAATTAAACAACATTTTAGATCACATTTTCAATAGGCTACATTGGCATTATAAGCTCAATGTCATTTATTGATAATTTGCCCCCAAGTCTAATTAATGTTAAGCCACTCTTATGGCTAATGTTTGACATTCCTGGCTACCACTACGGGATCCAGGGTAAATTTGGCGACTGTCAATCTCTCAGGTGTCTTTGGGGTGCTCTTGTGCACATGAAAGAGAGCGCCGCGGAAGAGAGAGGTCTGCGGGGGAGGGAGACAGGATAGGCGATGACGTACCTGGAGTTCCAAGCTCACAGCTTATATTGTTCTCCGAAAAGGCCAGATTGTGTGCTAAACACACTTCTCTGGCCTTCACGATTGCTCTTGTAGCATTTGATTCAGTCCGTTTTTTGCTTGTGCGAATGGGTGGGTGGAGGTCTCGGTGCGTGCGCCGCGCCATGACACGGTGACAAGTTGACGACAGTCATAGTGGAAAAAGAAGACAAGTCCATCAGGGACTTCCTATGGAGGCTCCTGTGCAAAGAAAAGAAGAGGTCACCCAAACCACCGTTCTCGCAAACGGCAGCTGGACATGGTGGAGGCAACCTGAGTTGACGGCGGGCGCTTTTGCCTCAAACTCACACACGCGGAGGGCCAGACTCTTGAGACTGCCCAGAAGGTTGATTCGTCTGGATCATAACCATCCTGTTTAGGCATAGGCTCAGAGTTGCTTGAGTCTGGGACCAATGGAGTCAATAGTGCGTGTTTTTCACACACTAGGGGACTCAGAAAGGCGCGGCCACTGCTTGCAAGCGATCTCCGAGGTCACTGGAGTAAAGTCGGCGCCTAGACTTGTAAGTTCTCATGCTTTCACTCATATTGTATCTGGCTTACCTCCTCTATATGGCTGAAAGATAAAAAAATGAGGCTGTTGAGGTAGGCCAGCAATGTAATAATTTTGTTCAAAAACCTTTTGCCATATTCAATTAGAAGATGCAGTATGATAACAGTAGCTGATTGAGTAGGTACTAGAATGTTAGACCTACTAGTATTATATATCTCTATATTTCAACTTTCCAGCCAAATCTCATATAGAATCTAGAACTTTTTGATATATATAAATAAATTACCTGACAAGTAGTGGAAATTGAGTAAATTAGTAGTACATTCTGGAGTACGTTTCAGTGGAATGGTCATTATCGTAGTATATGAAATGTAGAAACTTGAGTCCCTGACATCTTGTAATTAGTATTCAAGAGTTTAGTTAAAGGACTTGTGACTGGCCAAAGAGGCCAGAACCAAGACTTGGGCTTAACTGAACTGCCCAGGACTGCTTGTCAGTCTTAGTTTTTGAACCAGTGGAGTCTGCGCCAAGTTCCAGGTTTAAAATAGCAAACTACCAATATTTAAGCATCAAACTAACCACAACTCAACAAGCTTACAATAGAATAACAAATGTTCAGTATTGAAGTATAATACAACTAGGGAATGAATGAGCTAATAATGAGGAAAATTAACAAAAGCTCTGCTGTCTAACCATAGAATAACAATGAAATAACATGGAAATAACAAAATAACAAAATTCAATTCACTGAACTGCAAAAAAATGAAAACGTAATAGGTCAATAATAGAATAGCAAAATAACACTACTTGAACTACAGAATAACAAGAATGAAGAGCCTGCTAACAAAATGACAAAATTACAGCAGAGTAATTGCCACGATAGCATAACCAAGATTTAATGCCAATAATAAGATATAACAAAATAACAGAGAAGTAATTTATCTTCAACATCCATTTAAGTCAATTAACAAAATTCTCTTAAATAATCTTAATTAAAGACAGAGTGGTTTTGTGATGATAGGCTGTAAAGTAACAAAGAAGACATAGCATTCTAGTCAAGGGCCCTCGCTTTACCTTTTCCCTTTCCTGCTCTCTTCTTCTCTCTTGCAAGCTGCTTCTGTGCATTCTTGACTTGTGGTGCGAGGTAAGGGTGCTTTAGCCATAGAGTTTTGCTGGGAAAGCAGCATTGGTTTTTTCCATGCCAAGGTATTTTCTTGCACACCTCCTGACTTGCATATGTCCAGCGCTGTTGATGATTGTAAAAAATGTGCTTGAATTAAACTTGATGCCATGAAATAGGGCTTCAAAAACGTAGCACAGATAGTCTGGGTCCTATCACCTTTGGCTTTGGCACAAAGTTTGAAACTGCACACAACATCAACCACAGCCCAGGTCATCATGCGGCCAGAATGGCTTCTTCTTCTTATTGGTAGTTTTTGGCAAGCATGGGAGAATGATTGGTAGTAAAGGACAGGGATAAACCTCTAGGTACCTTGGACCTGACCCCTACCTCTATCTCTGGAAAACCTCTACCCCTGCTCGAAGGAATAGGGGCTTTTCAAGGCGTGTACAGAGAGGTAAGAGTATTACCTAAGGATTTGGAACTTTGTAATTCATCTAAAGCTCATGTATCCAAGTGTTGGGATTTTGGAATCCTGACGGCCCCTACCCCTACCCCCAAGTATCCCTATCTCTGACCTCTACGGGGGTTACCTTTACCCCTGTCCTTTACTAACTGATTGGAGATAGCTTTAGCATAGGCATAGAAATCTGCTTTGTGGAAATGGAAGTGGGGACGATGACTGGGATAGATGACAGCGAGGATGATGATGATGACAAATGATGACAATAATGATAAAGGGAGAGGATTGCAACCGTAAAGAAGAGGATGGTTTTTTTGAAGATGGCGTTACAGGATTGTGATTTGCAATATACGCGGTCCAGAGCATAGATTGCGGAAAAGTCCAACAACGGCATCAGCGTATGATCTTTCACCTATGCGAGATTGAGAGTCCGTATTTATTGAGCCTGATGTGTGGGAGAACTGAAGAGGTGGTAGAGCCCCCGTGTTAACTTTGAGATGTGGGCTGAAAAGCGGCCTAAGAGGCAAAGCTGAGCAGATAGTTCCAAGTCCAAATTGAGACGCACTCAGTAGCTAAAGGCTGATGTGTTGCATGACTTGAGAGTTTCAAAGCTAGGGATGGAGAAGAAGAGGATGCAAGAGAATCCAAAAATAAAGGTGCAAGACTGGCAAAGCTAGGTGCGACAAGATGATGATACATGCATGAAAACGACGTTGGGAGTTATGACCATCATGGGGCTCTGCAGCCTTCTGAGAATGCTGGAGAGAAGAGCGGCTTGTCGTTGTTTTTGAACACCCTTTCCCTTTCCGTTCTCTAGCGAGGTTGTTTTGGAAGTGCTCTAGTTCTTGATGCTAGTGTCAAGAGCGAGAGCTTGGTTGAGACCAGAAGGCTGGTACCACACCAGAAGTGGCAAGGTAGATCCGCTCTTCTGAGCTGATTTTGAAAGAAGTCCCGGTCTTGATATAATGCCAGCCGCGATAGAGTTTTATTATAGCAAAGCACATACAGTGGTGCCTTGCGCCATCTGCGTCAAGTAAGCTAAGGTCTTCCCGAAAAGGTGTATTTCAGTGACAGCAATGGCCAGGTAGGAGCTTCAGGTTTGTTACCAACTTCAGTAGTATATAATGTCTCGTTCTATCAAGTCGTCAGAGAAAGTCAGCAGATAGAATGATATAACGACGCACTGAAGTCCAAGTAGTGATAATAACTCTCTGCTCTTCAATTACCTTTAACTTAGCTGCAGCCACTTTCTTAGCTCTAGGTTTGATGAGACATTTCCCTTCCTCAGCTTGAGCCTGCTGCCATTTCAGTGAAGACAGGTGCAGGCGGCATTTTGCGTTACGTAACAAGGGATTGCCATGAGGGATTGTTAGGAGCCAGTACCGTGGTCGCTTGAGCAGGTGGAGATAAGTTCGGTGCCTGAGTGGACTGTACAGATAAGGTTGCAACAGTAGGTAGAGCCAGAACGTGAGACAAAACTATGCTAGGGTTGGTCAAAACGGAGGTAGTTGTAGCCAATGGATTGCTTGCTGGACGTGGAAAGTGTGGAAAGGTGGATGGATTAGCGAGTGAATTATTTGGAAGTGGCGGCTGGAGAATATTGAGAGACAGAGAATGCACAACAGACTTAGCGGCTTCTTGGGCAATGGATGCATTCAAGGCTCCGCTGGAGGGCAAGTGGAGAATGGGACAGCTACCATTTTCTAAACAGATTTGAAGACACTGAAATCTTGAACAGAGTTTATTTGCTTGTTGGTTGCATGCTGCATCAGAGCATTTGGTCCCTTTAGTTGTTCGAGGCTTGGTCATGGCCGCAGCGGTTAGGCATGGGTCCAGATCCAACCGCAAATTCTTAAAATTGGAGACCATGGAGACTTAATCCAACGGAAGAACTTTTTGGGGTTTCTATTACACTGTTACATGTATTATTAGAGTGTAGCTGACAATGTAGTAAAAACATGAGTATATACAAGTAAAAACTGGCGGCCTTTTGTTTTTTTTGCTGTCTACGACCTTTGCAGACTGTAAGAACAAGAGTTTTGTGACAGATATTACAAGTATGTTGCAACCAAATCACATCCAGAAGTGGGCATGTAGAGCGAGCGACAGGAACTAACAAAACAGCAGTGTAATTGCTTCCCAAACAAGGAGTTGCATGCGTGGCAGTAAATAAAAGTGACGCGCAGACAAGACAGGCAGTGATGCAAACCCACGGGTTAGTGACGTGGACATGTGGACAATCCATGACATTATGTCACGCAATTGCCACTTGGTTTGTCATGCGGGGGGCAGATAGAGGGCGGTGTGTGAGGCAGACAGGGGCAGAGCGAGGGGCGGACAGGGGGTGGAGGGGCGGAGTCTGCAGCGGAGCTGGACAGAGGCGTGGATGCCCCAATTTAGGTATTTTCTCGGGCAGGCACAGAATCCCTAGATCTATAATCAGGTTGAAATACCATCAAAGCGCCACAAGGCTGATGGCTAGCGTGCCTTAGTGCTTATTTTTCGAAAATCTCAACACACTTGGTATTTTGATTATAGCTCACTCATTCCTTCACCAAATTATATCATTCTAGTATGTTTTTGATGTCCCAATGCTGCTCTATAACTTTGGTTTTGACATTCCAAAAGGGTAATAATTAGTCATACCTCTCCCCAGCAAGGATTGTCGCGGAGGCAATGGCTCGATGCGTACATGGGCAGAGTACAAAGACAAAATGTAAAACTAAAGGAAACTCAATCTAACAATAAAGTGCAATAATAAATTTGATAAGATCTGTTTTGTATATTTTAATGGACCTATGGAATTATTGACACTATTCTGTTAGAGATATTGGAAATATATTTGACTGCTTATTTGAGGACAAATGCAATGATATATGGAGTTAGCGGCACGCGGGTCGAGCTAAGTCCAATGACCAAGTCAATATTCGTGTATGTATGTACAGGCATTGGAGGCTTACCTAAGTCCAATGACCAAGAGGTCGAGATGAGGACTTAGGCAGCGGTAGACTACGCTTATATACTTGTTCACCGGAGCGATTACTAAGTCCATGGAAACAGATAGAAAGTGACGGAAGGTCTGAGTCATGCCTGAGTCAGCGACTGAGTAAGCATGTCAGTGTGTACGACTAAGCGGGGCTGGACTCCGAGGAGTCATCTATTGTGACTAAGTGCTGTGCCTTTGGACCGAAGGGGCCGCTCCGGGTCGTTCAGGGCGTTACACTAAGACGAAAAATTGGTGGGCGTCTGCGCACGCTGCGACATTACCCCCCCGCTAGAGTCCAGCGTCCGCGATGGACCAGTGCAGAAAAGGCGCCCCTCCTCCCAGCCATAGGTAGGGGGCGGAGCGACGGTGATGTTGACCAGGGGCTGCCAGGGCAGCGATGCAAAGATAGAGGCGCTGATCTTCTTTACCGCGTTCGGGTGTTTGCGGTGGAAGTCAGCGATGAGATCTTGGGCGTTGGCGACATTGGCAGCGGGTTCCCAGGAGTTGTCACCGGAGCCGTAGCCCTTCCATTTCACGAGGTACTGGAGTTGGCGACGGTATAGGCGGCTGTCAAGGATTTCATCAACTTCGTACTCCTCCTCGCCGTCAACGTCGACGGGTGCAGGCGGTGGCGGCAGTTCGCCGTTGACCTCGTTACCACCCCAAGGGGCTAGGCGGTCGACGTGGAACACGTTGTGGATCTTGAGCGCTGCGGGTAGCTGAAGGCGGTAGTCGCGGTCGCCGAGCTTCTCGATGACAGTGTATGGCCCCAGCTGTTTGGGCCCGAGCTTCCTGCTCGCTTGGTGGATGTGCACCTTCTCCGCGTCAAGCCAGACTTGATCGCCTACGTGGAACTCTCGGGGTGGTTTCCCATCACCGGCCATTGCTTCCTTGCTGCGGCGGCGGAGAGCGGCTTCTGCATCCTTTCGCGCTTCTCGGAGCTGTTCCACGCGCTTGTCTACCTCGGGCATGTTGCTTCGCCCGCCGACCGGTATGGTGAAGTCCGGCTGATAGCCGTACAGGATTTCGAAGGGCGAGTGCTGAAGTGCGGACTGAACACGGCTGTTGATCGCGAACTCGGCTACCGGGAGCAGTTTGGCCCAATCGTCTTGGCGTTGATTGCAAACATGCGTAGGTACTGCTCAACTTCTTTGTTCATTCGCTCCGTCTGTCCGTTAGCCTGGGGGTGGTAGGCAGTCGTGAGCTGACTGTTGATTCCCAGCTTCTTGTACAGCGCCTTGATGTAACGAGAGGCGAATTGGGGCCCGCGGTCAGTGACCATGCCGCGTGGGAGCCCATGGAGCTTGAACACGTCACGGATGTGGAGGTCGGCGATGCCGTCAGCGTCTACCGTATCGTTGGTGAGACAGAAGTGAGCCATCTTTCCGTACAGATCGATGTACGTCGAGATGGCATTGTATGTCTTCCCGTCGATACCCTTGCTCGGGGGGGGGGGAGACCGGTGACGAGGTCGTTTCCTACAATCTGCCAGGGTCCCTCGGGTACCGCAATGGGCATGGTGGCCGGTTTTGGGATGTGACGCTGGTTTGAAGCGCTGACACTGTTCGCATCCGCGGACGTACTTGTTGACAAAGTCCCGCATCAGCGGCCACCAGTAGTGGCGCTCAACAAGCTCGAGGGTGAGGTTACGCCCGGGGTGGCCGGTCGTGACCGAGTCGTGGCACTGCCGCAGGATCTCCTGGCGGATCTCGAGGTTGTTGGGAACGTAGAGCTTGCCTCGGTAGTACACCAGTCCGTCTTCCTCTTCCCATTCAGCGGCACCGTTGGCCAATCTCCGTGGGCCAGTCCGGCGCATGGCTTCTAGTGCGGAGACCACTTCAGCTTCCTTGCTGACGCAAGCGCGAATTCTGTCCTCGAGTGAGTTGGGGACCGGCGATGACGGTAGTAGCCGCGGCGACATGAGCTCCGGGCGGCGATAGGACGGTAGCGCTGGAGATGCTATGGATCTGGCGCGGCACGAGTACGACTTGCTGGCGGTTGTCTTCGGCATCGGAAACCTCGACCGAGGCACTGCGAGTGAGGGCGTCTGACTTGCCCATGGTCTTCCCGGGGTGATGCACGATTTGGAAATTGAATCGTGAGAGCCATAGTGACCATCGGGCTTGTCGGCGTGTGAGATCGCGGGCCTGTGTCCAGTACTCGAGGTTTTTGTGGTCGGAGACAACTGTGAACTCCGGTAGCCCTTCAAGGTAGTGGCGCCAATCTTCCAGCGCTCGTACTATCGCCATGAGCTCCTTGTCATAGATCTCGTAGTTTCGTTCGGGTGCGTTCATGGTTTCAGACCGGAATGCGACAGGGTGCCAGAGTCCATCGTCTCCCTTCTGTGACAGTACTCCTCCAGTTGCGAAGTTGGATGCATCGACTTCCAGCTCGGTGGGGGGGCGCGTGGGGGGTCGTAGAGCGCCAGTACTGGGGCAGAGGTGAATGCTTTCTTCAGGGTCGAGAAGGCGCTTTCTTCGACATCGGTCCATCGCCACGCAACATCCTTTTTGGTGAGATCATTCAGTGGTCGTGCGAGCCGTGAGAAGTCTCTGATGAAGCGGCGATAGAAGTTCCCAAAGCCGAGGAAGCCTCGGACGTCTCGGAGATTGCGTGGTGTTGGCCAGTTAGCGACGGCGGCTACTTTGGCGGGGTCCATGCTGACTTCCCCGGGCTTGATGATCATGCCGAGGTACTCAATGCGGTCTTTGTCAAATTCGCACTTCTCAGGTTTGAGGAACAGGTCGTACTCCTCTAGCCTTCGCAGGACCTCGTGGGTGGTCTGTCTGTGAACTTCGGCGTCGCTGCTGTAGATCAAGATGTCGTCCATGTACACCGCCACCTTGCCTTCTGCGATCAGGTCGGCGAAGATGGTGTTCATCAGCGTCTGGAATGTGGCCGGGGAGTTGGTGAGGCCGAAGAACATGACGCGAGGCTCGAACGCTCCTCGATTCGTGATGAACGCCGCCTTCCACTGGTCTGACTCTTTGATGCGGATGTTGTTGTATCCCCACCGGACATCGAACTTGGTGAAGATCTTGGCTTTCGACAGGCGGTTGATGATGTCAGACGCTAAGGGTAGTGGGTAACGGTTCTTGATCGTGATCGCGTTCAGCTTCCGATAGTCCTGGACCAGGCGTAGGCTCCCTTCCTTCTTTTTGACGAAGAAGACGGGCGAGACCATCGGAGACTTGGAGGGGACGATGTATCCTTTCGCGAGTGCGTCGTCGAGAAAGCGTCCTAACTCTCATCATCCTCCGGCTGAGACATTGGGAAGACTTTGGCATGTAGGGACTCTGGGGGCGCCGTCCTTTGAGATCAATGGTGTGATCCCATGGCTTGTGTTCGGGTAGCCGGTGAGACTCGGTTTCCGAGAAGACTCGTGCATGGCATCGGTACTCGGCAGGCACCATCTCCTCAAAGCTTTTGACTTCTCGCTGGCTGATGACTTCTTCAGCGATCTTCTGGGAGTACGTGTAACTGGCGCACATCCAGAGCTCGTCTCCGTTCTCCATGAGTCCGGCACGGGCCCAAGCGCGTCGTGTCTTTCGATTGGCTTCGACTTTCTGAGGTCGTTGGGCTGCTTCCACGCTGAGTGCTCCCTCAGACCAGTCGATCGAGGGGTTGGCATCTCGAAGCCAGGGAAGTCCGAGGATGACGTCTTCGGGTCCGATGTCCGTGATCAGGAAGTCCCATTCTTTGTCGTGCTGGCCGATCTCCAGGCGTACTCGGGCGAAGTGTGTGATGACGCCGGACTGGTTGTCTGTCCCATCAATGTTGTGGATTGGAAGCGACTGTGCCGGAGACGTTGTGTGGGAAGCCGAGCCTTGTCGGCGTAGCGCTTGTTGATGAACAGTCCAGTGGCTCCACTATCCAACATCGCGCGTACACGGTCGCCGTTGATGCGGCTCTGGACTCGGAAGTGGTGATCGCCTGGGTGGACTTCGCTAATGCGGCATGCGGAGATTGAATCGTACATGGTTGGTAACGGCGGAGTTGAATCCGCAATGGGTACAGTGGGAGTTGAATCCCGTGATACAGGTGAAACAGAAGGCGACGGCGCCGTGCTACGAGTCGAGTCCTTTGGAGACGGATCCAGTACAAAACGAACTTGCTTAGGTGTCGGTTTACATGGTACTGGGGCAACAGAAGGGGAATCACTATCTAGTTGACGAGACGGGAGCGATACAGGTACACTACGAGGCAGAGACGAGTCAGAGTCCGATACATCCGAATCAGGAGACGAGTCAACAGAGAGAAGGGAAAATCTATTGAAGCGGGGATATTTCTCCGGATGCTTCGCTGCGGCCTTAGCGAGCATCCTTAGACAAAATCCCCGGAGATCTGCGTGATCACGGTCTTGAGATCAGCGACCTGTTTGATGAGCGCCGCGATCGACTCTTCGCTGGCTGCCGAAGTAGTGGTTGCCCGAACCTGCTGCGCTCCTACCACTGCCTCGGGGCTGTCCGAGATAGCGGGACATGCACACGCTCTGGTTGTGTGCCCCTTTTTCTGACACCACTGACAGATGGCCTGGCGGATCGAGCAGGCAGCGGCGCTGTGTTCGGTGCTGGCCACACGCGTAGCACTTGCCTCGTATGGCCCTCCGCCAATCCTCGCGTGTACGGCCGTTGCCTGTGCTGGCGGCGCTGATGTCCATGGCATCGTCGTCTACGGGTGCCTGGAAAGGAGCCGCGTGGGAGGTGGTGGCGCGCGGGGCTGTGGTAGTTGTCGAGCGTCCGGCTTCACGAGCCTTCTCCGCCAGGCGCTCTCGGTGGCGCTTGTCAATGTCCGTGGCAACCTTGACGAGATCATCCAGCGTGTCCTGCTTCCGATCGGTCTCGGCGAGGCGGTCCTTGATGAACGTGGACAGGTGCTTGCGATACCGGATGAGCTTGTCGGCTTCGCTCAACGCCGTGCGTGACGCATGCTGGTAGAACAAGCTGGTGTAGTCAGGAACTGTCTTAGTTCCCTGCCACAGCTGTTCGAGTGCGGTGAGGGCGTCTCCAGCGGCGTCAACCGTTTCGAAGCGGATGCGGAATGCCTTGACAAAGTCCTCGTACGTTGCGTATATCGGGACGGGGTCTTTCCATTCCTTCGATAACGCTCGTGGCCCAATCGGCGGCTCCGTCTGTCAGGAACGAACAGGCCGTGATGATCCAGAGCTTCTCCTTTCGCACCATCTGTCCTAGAACCTCGTTGTGCATGCCGCTTCCTTGGTCAGTCGCCCAGGACTTGTACGCGGCTAGAAAGCGCCGGGCATCGAGAGGCGTCTTTCCGTCGTAGGTGCTTGGGTTTCTGGATGTAGGACTTAGGGCGGATAACCGGGGCGGCGACATTAACCGTTGGAGGGTTCGCCACATACGTTGCCACAGTCTGGCTGAGGGTGGTGATTTGTTGCGTGAGAGCGGCGATCGCTTGCTGAATTTGTGCGGGATCCATCGTGGGCACGTGGATGGGCGGCGGTGTTTGTACTGTTTGTTGTTGAGGCGACGGAACGCGGGCTTCAACAAGCGTCTCTGGAGCGGGGTTGTGTGCGTGGGGATGTCCTTCAGGAAAGAGTACTTCGCGTACTGGAACTTCCGGTTCTGGTTCGGGTAGGGTTTGAACAGGCGCTGCTGGCGTGCTTGGTTGCGGAGTGTTCGTGTGCGGGGAGTGCGGCCAACGCGTAGCGGGCCGGAGAGGTGCCGAGGAGCTTCCTTCGATCGCGAGGGGTGAGAGCTGCGGGGTGTTGTTGTAGCTTCGAAGCGCGGTAAGAAGCTGTGCGAATTCGGGGGCGGTGTCAGGGGATGTTGATCGGGGGTGCTGTCTGTGTCTGATGGGTTGTGCAACTCCTTCGAGTTCGTCGTTGAGTGGACTTCGTTGTATCGATGGGGGCAGGGTTGCTGTTCACAGGCGTCGTACTCGGCTCCGTTGTCGTGGACGTCCTCCTGATCTTCGGCGTCAAAGAAGTGAGGAAGGAGTCGACAGTCGTTGGGAGATGGAGCCCGGAAGGTACCGGATCGTACGGAAGGGGAATCGGCGGGAAGTTCTCCGGACTCAATGGTGACGGCTCCCTGACGGAGAGGATGTACGGGATCGGAATGGTGGGGGACGTCGTTGCCTTTCTCAGGCACGTGGACACGGGGGCTGCGCACAAGACTGTCTAGCTCAGGCTCCTCGCCCTGTTGCTTGTCTCGTCGTCAAAGGGACACGGGCCCAATGACTTACAACGCTGAGTGGGGTCACCCGCTTCTCACAGCCTCCACCGATCAAAGACCGGTCCAGATGTTCACAAGCCGATCAAGAAGCTCCGGGTTAGGGAGTTCAAGGTACAGCCGGCTAGATGAAGCTAGCCTCCTAGGGTTGTGCCTAGGCGTTACTGACTGGGTGACTGCGCGCGTAGATCGCCAAAGGCTCCTCAGGCGTTGTGTGCTAGCACTATGTACGACGGGGCCTGCGTGCTAATGAGCAGGCGGCGGGGTGTGTTGGGAGATCTCGACCTAGTGTCGCGGAGGCAATGGCTCGACGCGTACACGGCAAGAGTACAAAGACGGAAACGTCAAAAAACTAAAGGAACTCGATGTCGGCAGGCAGCGAGGGCCGTGCGCGACAGAAATCTCAGTCGGGAGTTAGCGGCACGCGGGTCAAGCTAAGTCCAATGACCAAGATTAGAATTGTGTGTGTATGTACAAACATTGGAGCTTACCTAAGTCCAATGACCAAGAGGTCGAGATGAGGGCTTAGGCAGCGGTAGACTACGCTTAAATACTAGTTCGCCAGATCGATTACTAAGTCCATAGAAAAAGATAGAAACTAATGGAATGTCTGAGTCATGCCTGAGTCAGCGACTGAGTAAGCATGTCAGTGTGTACGACTAAGCGGGGCGGGGGCGGGGACTCCGAGGAGTCATCTATTGTGACTAAGTGCTGTGCCTTTGGACCGAAGGGGCCGCTCCGGGTCGTTCAGGGCGTTACACTAAGACAAAAAATTGGTGAGCGTCTGCGAATCCTTACAATGCACACCTGCCGCCAGTGCTGAGGGGAGGGAGGATGGTATAGAGAGGGCGGAGGTGCTGAGGAGGCAAGATATGGCGGGGATAGCGCGCTGTAGTCTTGAAAGCGCGCTAAGTGCCTTGAACTGTAAAATCCCCACAAGGACTGTCAATTTGCAAGTGTCAGCTAGCTGCGACATGGCCTGATTCTTGACAGGAGCCCCAGCCAAACAACACTGATGGGGGGATGCATCAGCCTCACAAATTGATGGTCTTGGATTTACAGTTCAAATATTCCAAACAACGCCTAACATAGACGAGAGGGTGGGAGGGCACTTGCGAGCGCTCAGATCACGGACGCCCGGCGCCAGCCGGTACCCGATTTCGGGACCAGGTGCGGGGGACCATAAATCTACCCGCTTTGTGGGGTACCGTAGTGGTAAATGGCGCCAATCATACCATCAATCCTACGCAAGAAGGAGTCGTGACGCGTGACATCCGGTCGAAAAAACTACAGTATGGCGTTTACGTGGATTCTCTGTCGGAATTCGCCGGTCCGCATCTATCCCGCATTGTGCGCTCTTTGTCAGTACATATAGTACCGCACCTACTTGTGTCCGTCCCATCTACAGTCTACCAATGAAGGTACACAAACGCTTCTACTCTGCCATTCCACGACCTCTGGCCACCTCTGGGGCTTCTACTCAGGTCTCGACGCCGGCTGTGCGAGTGCGTTTCTAACTCGTAAACTGTCGCCTCCTCGTCGCGCTCGCTCCACAGCGCACCTCAGTCGCTGCCATTTCCTTTCGATGCTCCTCCCCCTCCTCCGCCGTCAAGCACAAGACTGGGCTCTGGTAACTATGTGATTACGTCGCGCCTCGCTGCGGAAGCCAAGCTTGAAGTCGAAAATCACTCTAACCCGGGCCAGTCGAACCCACCACAACAGTCTCAGCATACAGGACCTCTACCCTACTCGCTCGTCTTCATCACCAGCATCACCCCAATCCTCCTTCTACACTAATCCTGTATCTCCCTACTCGCTTTTCTATCCCTACGGCCACATTTTGGTACTTCCTCACACGATGAAGCGGTCGACTGTAACTCTGAAACAGCCCCACCCGTCGAAACGTCAAAAGGACGCGGTACCACCTGGATGTAGGCGCATATGGCATACCTAAACACTCTCGTAATCCTCGAGCGGCTGGCCGAGGTGGCCACATGAGCACTCCGTTTGCTCCAAATCATGCGTTACAAGACGGGAGTCAGGCTGTTCAAGTAGGTGAAGACGCGTATTTCATCCGGAGGAATGCGATGGGCATTGCTGATTGGTGTGGAGGGTGGGCAAAAGCAAGAGGCTCAGGTGTGTACCTCGCGTTTTTTTGGGATAGGAAGCGAACCTGAACTTGAGCGTGGGGAAAGTGCGGGGAGAGGGCGCAAGCCCAAGTGCATTGTTTGCAAACCGGCTCATGCATTACTGCTGTGAAGAAGTCTTCCCCGGCAAAGACCCACACAGGTTATACGAAGCTAGGTATATGGTGGTTGATGCAATTTTCTCATCCCATACTTAAGACGACACCTTATCAGCCTCGACGACACGGACTATGGGTGTCATGAACACAGAGCTTGAGGATACGATAGAAGAGCTTGCAGACGGCCTCGACGTACTGATGGTGCTGGAGCGAGCTTACGACAAAACGCTGAAGGCTCACGTCGTCTCACCGTCTACCGGCGATGCCACTACGTCCCCACCCAGCCACAATGAACACAGACGAGAACTTTTCCCCCGCCTCATCACCCCTGCACACATCTCCATCTCCACAATCACGCCCCCGCAGCGCAAACTCACCCATCCCTGACGGTCTCCCACCTACAGACCATTCGCCTACACCAAAACCCCTTCGAGAGGGCTCTTCGACCGCATTACTCGCGATCCTTGATCATGCCCCCGCTCCGAGCCCGAAAAACACCTCTAACCGGCGCCTCTGCTTCCGCGGCAGCTCCGACAAGCCGAGTCCACGCACACCCCGACAACAGACCGTGGCTGGCGCGCGTCCTGCGCGTCGCCCACCTCGGAGACTGCATGGCGATGCTCATTCGAGGAGACGACATCTATTGGCGGGACCGAGGAAATGTGGTGGGACGTGAGTTTCCTCTCCCTGTCTCACTCTCTCACCGTCCCCGTCTCCTGTCCAATCGATATTGAAAATCGAAAATCACATGCTGACATCTGCTTGACAGTTCAATACCCCTGTGCAGCTCGGCCCCTGCGCGAGTTCTACTACGACAGCACGCCACGAGACGCGCAGGTGTTCACCGTGCCCGTCCAAGCGGACGATATCCTCGTGCTCGGGTCGGATGGCCTCACAGACAATTTGGGGACGAGGACATTCTCGACGAGGTGCTGCGCTTCCGGCACTCGTTTATGGCCACGCCAGTCGCACCGTTTGCCATCGTGAGCGCAAGCAGTGTCCTTCGGCGGACCACGCTTGCGGGAATGCTCAGTGAGGCGCTATGCTCACGCGCCCGTTGCGTGAGCGAGCGCCGCGGCACAAAGAGCCCTCGCACGCTCGGCAGGTTGCGCAGACGGACGCCGATGATGGGAGATCCCCTTTGCCACGCCGCGCGCGAGAGCATGGCCGGTGGTTTGACGGCGGAAAGCCAGATGGTGCGTTTCTCTGCCGTTGTCTTGTACCGGCTGACAGATGGCTCATTTGTATGCGGTATCCAGATATCTGCGTCCTCGTTGCTGTCGTGTCCCCTTCCGAACCTGTGTCATAAAACGCCCCCATTCAAAATCTTCTTCCTCTCATCTATCCTTATACACATACTTTATCCGTGGACATCCCTATACTCTGTATCTTATGCACCTGTACACATCCTTTTCACCTCATTCATACACTTGTACACACCGTCCCATGCACAAAGCAACACTCATCGTCTTCTACTTCTTGTATCACATCTTTCTATGCACTCATTGTACCTAGCACCAGCCCCTCACGGATGGAATCAACGGAATGTACATCACGATTGATGTTTGGAATTGCGGTCACGACAATTTACAGGCCACAGATAAGTCTACGATAGCATTACGCGAGCCAAATCGAAGCAGAAGCGATCTCCAGCGAGGTGATTCCACGGTACATGCGAACAAGATGCGAGCACAAGCGTCCTACAAGCGAACGGTAATTACAGCAACAAGAGCACGAGACACAGCGATACAGCAACGAGAGCGCGAAAGCGATACACAGCAAGGGACGCAAGCAGAGAATTGCAAGGTTTCAAATGACTGCAGTCCAGATCCACGGAGAGCACAAACACAACACAGTCGGCACAGCAAGTGGAGAACACAAAGCAAGTCCAGGTCTGGCAGATCCCCGCCGCAGGCAGATCCCGGCGGAATGGGGATAGAAGCACGGTGGAAAGGTAGTAAGTGAGAGATAGCTAGCCGAGGGCCACGAGACGAGGGGATGTGCACTGCTTGGAGAGGGTGGATCAGCCCTGATCGAATAGAGTTGGTCTGGAGCCAGGCGGCGGCGTATGTCCATCTCCATCCGGGAAAAGGAAGCACACCACAAGCATGAGACGTATTTGCGGAAAGGCAGAAGGTTGGTTGGATAGCCGAGTCCGCACGTCCAACTTGAGGATTAATGTGCTAGCGAGCATAGAGTGGGCGACAAGAATATTGCGATCCGGGCTTAGGCGTCAACGAACACATTGCACACTCGCCCTCGATGGTCGAGCCTTGATGACATGCTGCTGCATGCTTCCACCAAAATATCTCTTTAACCTGTATAGCACCCAATCAGCACACATTCTCAACCTTCCGCCGTCCTTCATTGGCTAGTCAACTCGCGCTCGCACGCGGACAAACCCCTTGCCCACCGCCCGCACCCTCTCTCCGCAAGGTATCGGCCGAAGCACGCACCTTGACGTCCACATCCTTCACGCCCTCGACGTTGACCCATGACCGACAGCGGTGGCACCGGCCCTGCTCGACGATTGTCTTCTCGTTTTTGCCCGCATTCGCTCGCGTTATGCGCCGGAAGGCCGTCGGAGGTGAAAACGGCGCTCCGGCGGGGGAAATACCTTAGCGGACGTTAGCAATGACTCTCAGTGGAATATGCATGGACAAACCGTGATAGTATTGCATGTGATAGCTGCAGAAAGATTAGCTTTGTACATGAAGATATACACCAAGTAGACTCTACGGGTCCGTGTTAGCTCGACCGACGCGACAAGAATGATGAACGGAGGCAACACACCACTTGAAGGCACTGAACTTCATACTTTGCCATACCTTCTTTCCCTCTATCTCCTCCGCGTTCAGGTGGTTCGGCGCATATAGGGCACATGCCGACCTGATACACGTCGACGCCAAATTGGGTTGAAAGTTTCCGGCCACATGGTCACTAGGTGGATCGAACGGATGTGATGATGCAGACGTACCTTAGTCGGGCCCCTTCCTTTAACCCATCTAGGTGTATACAAGTCTGTCTTGCTTTTTGGTGGGTTCGGGGTCGCACCTTGCACTTCCCTATCCGACATGTTATGCCTGACAACATCAGTCTGTCTACACTCAAAGAGTTCGGAGAAGATCCAGACGTACGATTGCGGTAGCCAAAACTTCCTGTAGAACAGAGAAAAGTCCGAGCGGATATGTACTGAAGGCGGAAACGTTCTGTGCGGGAGGATCTCATCGTTTGAAGTGGATATATGCGCCTCACTTCCCCGTTTTATCGCCTTGCTTTTCGTCTCGGTCGTCTTTAACAATCGCGAACTTCTCTTCTGGTGCCCGCCTGACTCGCTTCCATTTGTTTGCAGAAGCCTTTGGCTCAAAATCGTCATCGTCGTCGTCGTCGTCGTCGTCGGACCTCGCGCGTCTTCTCTTCCTCGCGTGCACAACAAATGGTCTGTCCGCGCCAGTCCTTCGTCTCGTCTTTGGCGGCTGGGTAAGAAGTCGTCTTTGCTCCATTCGGTTCCTGATGCACCGAATGGGGGCAGAAGGGGACACACTTGGCTCACGCGGGTGGTCTTTCCCTTTTGCTTCGCAGCTCGCTTGAGTGGAGACGGAGAGCTGGAGGAAAGCGACGAGAGTGGCGAGAGCATGGCAACGGATGTTTGGGATGATGGGAAAGGAATATGCGAAGTACGTGGAAGCAGGCGTTTCGGGTGGAGAGGAGGATAATGGTACATTGGTATACTGGGATGGATGTCAGACGAATACTACGCTGTCAGGTCGAAACGCGCTTACTGAAGGTGAGTAAGTAGCGGGAGAGTAATTAGTGCAGGATATATCTTCAGTGTTGTTTGAAGCTTTGTCAGTAGGCAGAGCAACATAGCGAGGGCGCGTGCGAGTGCGTCCGGGGCGAGCAATAGCGGGCCTTGTTGGAACACCTTCAGGAGGTGGCAGCCGGAGCGTTATGCGGGGGCGGATTTCAGGAGATGGATTATGAGACCGCTCAAAGGTGCCTTCAATTCAGAACAAGCGAGTAAGACTCCCGTACCCGGCAGCGCAAAAAGAAGAAAGCTCACTGTGAGGAGAATCTTGCACAGAATCTAAGAGAGCAGGCAAGGCCTCTCGTTCAGGATGTAGTAGCTTGAGCCTCTTTTCTTCTTCGCGAACCACAGGCGATATGTCGCCCGAAGATGGATATTGCAGCTCACAATTACGAGGTGAGAGAAAATGGGGCGTGGGAGATGAAAATAAATGAGACGACAAATCGAGAACGTCAACTTTGGTGTTAAGATACGGCTTTGAAGTCAGCAGACATCTGGACGGCGTTGTAGGCGGTGGTGTCGGCGCAAAAGTGGACTGTGACTGTGAGAGTCCATGGGAGGCTGTAGATGATCCAGCAGACCCGTAGGAATAGAGGGCAATGGACTTGTAAGGGGATAGCCGACCAGGGGAGCTCACGGGAGAGGTTGCAAGATGAAGGAGAGTATCCGCCGCGCAGAGGGTGCGAAAGGACGGGCGTTCGAGGAGGTCAGGATAGACAGGGCGAGGATGGCGGGGGAGAGGAGTGGGAGACTCGTAGGGGTCGATGCGGGGGAAGAGGACGGGCGAGGGCCGTCGGTCAAGGGGGCGGCGCTGCTCTGGGGTCGACGGGGGATTCATCATCGCATGAGAGACAGAAAATGAGAGACGGGCTTACGAGGTGTATATATGCGCCTATAGCTACTTGACAGCCAAAGCGGGAACAGAGAAGCGCGTTGTTTGCGCGTTGTTTGTGCGCCACGTGGCATCTCATGGCATCCCCGACCCCGAGCACGCCAGCTGCAATCCGCCGTCACGACCATACCCTTATAATGCTTCCGATACCGCTCCTGTTCGCTTCGGCCCTTGCCTTCAACAAACTCTGGATTGCTCCGGTGGCGCGCGACAGCACTTACGACCGCCATTGCGGCGAACGAACGACTATGCTTTTACGCCGATGTTGACAAGGCGGGCGAGAAGCTCGGCGTACGCCCCTCCGTTGCCTCCTGATTATCCGTTAACAATTCTTCTAGTTCTACTTTGCTGTAGGCACGCCACCATTCACGCAGACATTCGCCTGACATTCACATAGGTTCAATCTGGGGGCTCTTTTGACATCGACTTCGAAGTCCGGGACCCGAATGACAAAGTGCTCCTTGACGGACAGCGCGAGCGGCAGGGCGACTACGTCCTCACGGCGAACACACCCGGAGAATACGCGTTCTGCTTTGAGAACGATATGAGCACGCTCACCGAGAAGCTTGTCGACTTCGATATCATGGTTGAGAGCGAACCCCGTCGCGAGCCACCTGCGCGCACGACACAAATCAGCGAGCAGGACAACCGCGCTTGAGGAGAGCATATTCAGGCTTAACGGCATGCTGCTCAACATCAAACGTACCCAGAAATAGTACGTCCTCGCCAGTCTGATTGATTATAGTGGCTTACCCATCCGTGATAGCTTCCACACGCGCGAAAACAGGGGTTTCGATATTGTCAAACACACCATGAAGTACGTTCACACTGTTTAATACCTTCCTCCTTACACTAACATACTCCTGCCAGCTCCCTCTTCTGGGTACGCGCTGTCCTCGAATGCATGGGTATCATTGGCATGGCAGTGTGAGTTCCTACTTCACTTCGGCGCCCTCCGATCCTCATCTCCGCATAGCCTGCAAGTCTACATTCTGCAAACCTTCTTCACAAAAACTGGCAGACGTTACAAAGTATGAGCTCTTGTGTTACGCCCCCTCTTATTGCATCAGTTACGATACACCGGATGGTACGCCTTGCCTCCCTTAGTCTTCGAGTGTCGGCTGACGGAGCGCAGTAGTATATGTCTCGCATTTGCTTTCGTTAAAACTGCATGTTATTCACTGTGTGAACTCTCCAATTGCCTTTTTGTGAAATGGTACATTGTATTCAAGGTATTATTCATATTCTCCCTCGTCGTGTTGCGGATATCCATCTCCTCGTCTACGGTCGACAAGAGCGAGACGGGATCCTAGGCAGTCTTGATCTTCATGTGCACACTCTTTGCAACGCGTGAGTTGGTCGTAAACCTATACCAGGCGTCAGCTTGTAATAAGGGGGACTAGTTGACGAAGATCTGCTCACCAAATTTGCTCAAGCTTACACCTCGCCCAGAGTTCTTTACGCCGGTCCACGCGAGCGCAGGGTCCAGGACATCGCATCTACACATGCTCCATGAGCGATTTCCGATATCACCGTTCCAGAGTAGACGCCCGGTTCAAGAATACCGTTCCCGTCTGGACCTCGTCTGCAAAGCGCAGGAAGACACTCTCACTGTCTGCGTTAGCGGCAGCGTTCGTCCACACAGACGCGGTGAGCCCGTATGGCGAGTCATTCATCAGCGCGAGTGCTTCATCGTCTGAAGATACCTGTAATCTCGATGGTGAGCCGCTAGATAAGACGAAGGACGACACAGGACCTACGGATTGGATACCGACAATGGGACCAAAGGTCTCCTCCTACAAAGGTCATCAGATGGGCGAATTTCAGTATGGTATAGGTAGCGGACCATCATAACGTCCATTGCTACGAGATCATGAGTTGCGGTCACAAACCACAGTGAGAAGGGCACGTACAGTGGTTGACATTAACCAGAACCTGAGGCGCGACAAATGCCGTGCCCCTACACAAGCTCAGTACGACGTCCAAACAAGAGTGTGTGGCAGGTTGCTCACGCCTTAGCAGCAGGGAACAACTCCGCTGGGAGGAGCGCCTTTGCGCCCTTCTTCACTGTTTTCCGCATCATTGCCATTGCTCAGCGCATTACAGAGAAGCGACGTACGGGCATCGTCAATCTGTGTGCGGATACGGTCTGCACTCGCAACGCTGACGACGGGGGCCAAGGTTGGTGTTGGTGTCCGTGGGGTCGCCGAGACGGTACTGTTTCGCGAGTTCGACGAACTTGGCGACGAAAGGCTCAAAGATGGATTGGTCAACATATATGCGCTGGTATCTGATGAGTATAGTGCGTTGGTGTATAAAAGGCTACTGACGGACCTCAATGGAGCAAACAGCTTTGGCCGGAGTTTGAAGAATGCACCTAGAAGCGCGTCAGTACATTTTTTCCTCTGGGGAACGTATAAGAAAAGATTACCGTCCACAAGCTCGGCGATAGTGTAGTCCAAATCTGCATCTGCACGAACATATGCGGGGTCCTTTCCCCCAACTACAAGACGCGCTCGATAAGCGAATCTCACAACTGAGAGGACCTAAGGCACAAACCTCAAGTCCAACGCCCTTAAAGCCATCGACAGCAACCGCGCTCTTCTCTACAGCCTTCCCGCCAGCAACACTGCCCGTGAACGACACGAAGTCGACCTCGGGGTGCTGCACAGCCTGGGCTGTAAGTTCAGGCGTCAGGTGAAGCACCTGGATTGCGTCCGCGGGGACCCCTGCGCTCACAAGAGCCGCCGCAAAACGTTCGCCAGTAAGGGGGGTCTGAGGGGACGGCTTAATGATGACGCTGTTGCCAGCAACGAGCGCAGGGAGAACTGAGTTGATCGAGACGAGGTACGGGTAGCTACGTGCGGCATTCAGTTATTGGGAGGGGAGAGGGGCAAAGGGTAACATACTTCCAAGGTGCGATTACGAGCACAACACCGAGGGGCGTGCGCTTGATGTACCGCTTGAAACCTGGCTTGTCGGTGTCGGCGAGAGATACATCTGCGAGCGAGCTCTCGGCGATGGAGAGCATGTAGTCGGCGCGGTCAAGGAAGCCGCGGACTTCGCCTGGGACCTGCGAGACAGGGCTGTGTTCGAAGGTAAATATGTCGTGCATTATGTAAGGGCAGGAAGCTTGACATACCGACCCATCTGCATTGTCAGCTCAAGGGCACCTCATCCGCGGTCTTCTTAAACTCTTCCTACAGGCTTCCATGAGCTACATGTACTCCTTAAGAGTAAGTCAACGTGCAATGAATCGTCTCCCAATTTCTATCCTTTCCTTCAGAGGGACCTTTGCCCACTCCTTCTGCGCTTTCTTGCTCTTTACGATCGCCTCATCGACCGCCTGCTTGCTTGGGTACGTCCTGCTCACGAGCGGCTTCTGGCTATGAGGGCTGATCGTCGTCTGAACCTCGCTGGAGAACTGCATGGTCGTGGTCGTGGTCTGAGTTTGCCTGCGACGCGATCCGTGCGATAAGTGACTTATTATCGCTGGTCAGCTAATTACTCGCGCGGGACGAAGTCATTCCAATGGTGGCGTTCCCAGATGAAATCGGGTCATGAGCGGAGATCTCCGGACACCGATCTTTGCAAACTTGAGTTGCCCCCTGGCGCTTGACCGCCAGTCGGAATATCCCCTTCTGCCTCGCCGTCCGCGTTATACTCTTCCTTTCGTCCCAAAGTTATCTGTAAAACAGACGCAATTAAAATGAGTCGCGGTGGTCGAGGATTCGGTGGTGGACGTGGCGGTGAGTTACGCATAGGCAGTCTGGCGAAAGCGGCACTTACGAGCTTGTGGAATAATTGCAGGCGGACGAGGAGGTTTCGGTGGTGGTCGTGGCGGCTTCCAGCAACGGGACATGGGTCCCCCAGAAACTGTACTCGGTATGTTTCTCTTTCTTGCTGCTCTTCCTTTGCTCATGTCCTACCCTACAGAAATGGGCTCCTTCGTCCACGCTGTCGAAGACGAGATGCTTTGCCAGTCCCTGATGCCGGACAAAGTCCCTCACTTCAACGCTCCTATCTACCTTCAGAACAAGAAGCGTGATTGGAAAGGTTGACGAAATTCTCGGACCCATCAACGAGGTCTACTTCAGGCGTCAAGATGGGCGACGGCATGGTCGCGAACTCATTTAAGAAGGGCGACAAGGTGTATATCAGCGGCGAGAAGCTCCTACCCATCGAGCGATTCCTGCCAAAAACCAAAAGTTGTTGGGGGTGCGTTTCTTCCTACCATCGAACAGGAAACTCTACTCACACATAGCATTCAACAGGTGTCACAAGTACGTCCAACGCGGGCTCTTTTTTACTTCCTCTGCTCATTGAATGTTTAACTCTGCAGAAAGAGGGCCGTGGGTTGGCCGTGGTGGCCGTGGTGGTGCTGGCGGTCGTGGCGGTCGTGGCGGCCCACCAGGGCGAGGAGGGCGTGGTGGCTCAGGGTTTGGTCGGGGCGGTCCACGGGGTGGAGGTCGTGGAGGAGGTGGATTCGGTCGGGGCGCACCGAGAGGTGGACCTCGTGGTCGCGGCGGATTCGGCGGCGGATTTGGTGGTGGCAGAGGCGGAAGGGGTGGCTTCCGTGGCTCATAGTTTGTGTTCGTACGTTTATTGCATCTTTTTATCCTGCTCCATCTTGCACTCCTCCACAAGACTACATGGTTGGAGCCCAAAGGCAGGCGAGTCAATATGAAACTACAATACAGGAGGTATGCGTGTAAGGCTACATGCTGTGGTATATGGAAAGTTCCCGAAGATGTCGTAACTGGGTCTATGGTTTCAATGCTTTGATTTCGGTCGTGACCACCTTGAGCCTCTCGGAGCGTTCGTGCTGAAGGCGCACACTCTGGCGGAGACATTAAGAAACTTTGGTACGAGCAGGGTAGGACATTTGGCCACATACCTGCTGTAATTCGTCCCACCATGGCGAATGTCTTCCTTGTGGTCACTTCCACGGATTGATATGTCCCGTCCGGCACTGCGATAGCCCTAAGTGAATGGACACTCTCCCGAATCCATAGCACTCACGATCCGGTTCTTCTTCTCCTTCCAGCAATTCAACTGCTTCATACTCCTCTTTCTCCATTTCATCAAACAGCTTGCTGTGTCTCGAGTAGCTCCTTCATGAGTCTATGTACTTCTCGAGGCTTCTCTCTCCTTTTCCGCGCAATCTCGCCATTCCATTGTAGCTGCTGGTCAGACAGGGACCAGATATGTCGGTCAAGGCCTTCGTCGAAGGGCTCTATACCTTCTACGCATTGAGTAAGCAAGCTGGGGCATAGGAGCGAACGATAGAAGGAGGTTCGCTGACCTTGTTCCTCGGCGTTGAGATCCTCGAAATTCCTGCCGTTGACTCTCAAGTTCGGCTTGCACATCTCGAATGCTCTCTCATCCACGACCTGTGTACCCCGTTAATCATTGCTAGCCAGCGTACATGGCAGTTAGTAAGCTACCTTCTCCATTGCAGCTCGCAGCCGTTCCTTGTCTTCCTTCGAACGCCCCTTTGTGCGCGCGTCGAGCTGAGCGTAGGCCGCATCTGCGTACGACTTCTTGATACGTTTGTTTTTTTTCCCAGTCATAAAGGTTATCAACAGAGATACGAGGGACATCTTCACGATCTGCTGCTTCCATGGCGTTGGCGTTGGCGGTGTAGGTGAGGGTGGGGATTAGCAAACGCGTGAACTGCCGCGGTAAGATGAGACGCGTCTACTAGTCGCGCGTGACCGTACTCAGACGACCGCGCGCGTGGAAGCAACCTCTCGGAGTTCTTGACTTTTTCCGTCATGTTCACGCTCCAAATACACAAGATCCCAACCTCGCAACTACGAGCATGTTCAATGATACACGTCTCTATTCCATACAAGCGTTCGTGCAGTTACCGCTTACACAGACACACTCCACGGGTAGGCATAGGTAATCGGAGCATTCAATGATACAAAGCAGAAACCTGAAACACAAAAGAGCAAGAGAAAATATCCTAATCGTTTCGTTTCCAATTTGTACAGGGTGGTTAGTGGGATTTATGCGAGGTCGATCACCTCAGTGGTCTCGAGACTTCCTGCACAGGGCGGACTGTATGAGGGGTTTTTGTTCACCAGAGGATTGGACTCGGAGTTCACCTGTACTCGCCCTCTGCCGCGACGGAGAGCTCTTCAATCTCTCCCTGAACGGCTGACAGCGCTTCTGCCGCAGAGGCGTAAGAATGTAAGCTGTGAATACTAGTTAATACAGGTCTGTGCAGGGAATCGCAGAGCCTTACCTGAGCTTTAGTAAGCTCGTTCAAGTTCTTCAAGGGCTCGGGCTGTAAAGAGGTTAGGTAGGTATATTTCCATAAAAACTCGGCGCGTACGTTGTCCAGTACAGCCTTCATAAGCGTGATGGCCACCTCAGTCTTCTGCACGAGGTCATCTTCTGCATTCTCAACCTCGATCCTAGCAGCCTCCTGCCTTTGTGGGCCCGCAGTCTTCAATCTGTTGGGGTCATTAATGGCTACGCTATTGGGATAGAATAAAGGTCTTACGCCTGTTTAGCGGCGTCGAGCTCGAGGCGACTGCCCCTCACCGCCTGGCGCGCCTTCATCGCAACGGCGATAGAGTTGGAAAGGGTAATCTGCCACGGCTGGAGGAAGTTTGCCTTGATGGCCTCGTCCTGGTAGACTCTTGCCTCAGCAATCTTCTCCCATGCACCCGCATAGCCACCCAGGGCCTTCCCGAGCTTGTCGTCCACCACAGCCTGTGTGTGCAGAGTCTGCGCTGCGGTCGTCGCTGCACGTCCGATCGCGTGGGGGAGTGTCTTGTGCTGCTGAGCGGGGGGAGTGACCGGGGCGGGTGCGGGGAGGTTCGTGCCCTTCAAGTTGGCGGCAGCGAAGTTAGTGATGCCATGCCCGATGGTAGTACCGAGTTCAGTGATGGACTCCTGGATGGCGGCAGGGTAGTCGTAAGTCTCTGCCATCGTACACCTTGGCGACTCTAGGGACAAACGTCAGTAAACATATGTGGTTGACAGGGGCTGATCACGCGTACTTGAGCAATGAGAGATGAGCCTGACGGAGCGCATCAACGCGTGCTTCGAGATCCTTGTACTCTGAATGGATAAGACAGGGATCAGTACTAAGTCGGGGAGTCATAGCGTATTTTACGCTAACATACCTTGGGGAAGCTCAGTGATGTCTTCAGCAGCCACCTGTCCGAGCCTTTCCTTTGTGGCTTGAAGAGATGAGTTGAAGCCTTTGGCGAACTTGTTCGCGGATTGGCCGAGGTTAAGACCAGCAATGCCGGTCTGGAGGGATTTCCAGCTCGCGGCCATGTCGAGAGACGGTTGGTTCAAGTATACGTTGTCTATGTTGGCGGTCTGCGAGGAGAACGCTGCGCTGATGTCGAGACAAGAGCGACGGGCAGTGTCCGCAAGCGGGGCGTCTCGCCTGCGGTTTTCGGGGTCTGACACAGGCTAACGCGTGCATGTACGCTGCGAGACGCGTACGCTCATAACCTCCACCATCCTCTCTCTCCAGCCATGGCTTCAGCGTCGGTATACCAGGGCGCTGGCTTCGACTTTTCGAACACAATACGGTATGAGCCGCACACATGTACTCGTACGCCATCTGAAAAGTCTGAACCCATAGGAACAACTTCCTTGAGCAGCGCGGTCTGCCGCTACCCAAGGCAACTAGTACCGGTACCTGTGACAATCGTCGGCTGTCTCTTCAAAGATGGCATAGTATTGGGTGCGGATACACGTGCAACCGAGGGCCCCATTGTTGCGGACAAGAACTGCGAGAAGGTACGCCTCGGAATGACGCGTCCGTGTTAGACTCTAACAAACAAATGTAGATTCACTTTATCACGGACTCCATTCGGTGCTGTGGTGCTGGTACGGCAGCAGACACCGAGTTTACCACAGCCCTCATTGCGTCTAATATGGAAATGCATGCTCTCTCGACTGGCAGGAAGCCAAGAGTCGTGACGGCAATGACTATGCTGAAGCAAATGCTCTTCCGGTGCGTGTTGATCCCCACAATGAGCACAAAGACTCGCCTTATCATTACCGTAATAGATACCAAGGTCAAATTGGCGCTGCCTTGGTTCTTGGTGGTGTCGACATTACCGGCCCGCAGCTATTTACTATCCACCCACACGGTTCTACGGACAAGCTTCCGTACGTCACTATGGGTTCAGGTTCATTGGCCGCCATGGCCGTCTTTGAAGCTGGCTGGAAGCCTAACATGGAGGTGTGTTTCCTCGTGGCTGTCTCAAATTCTCTCCTCTCACCGGAATACAGCGTCACGAGGCCCTCGATCTCGTCACCGCTGCCATCTCTGCAGGTATCTTCAACGACCTCGGCTCAGGTTCTAACGTGGATGCATGCGTCATCACCCGCAGACAAGACCGAGATGTTGCGCAACTTCGTCAAACCCAACGAGCGGGTAGAGAAGGAGAGGAAGTACACCTTCCGAAGAGGAACCACAGCTTACAGTCGGAAAACGTGAGGAACCTCATCGTGGAGGAAACAATCACTTCGACCGGCGAGGCTATGGATACCAGCTAGACGCAAAGCACACAGTGGACATGTACATTAATTGACGATTGTATCCAGATTCTTCCGCTCTGTATCACGCCTATGCTTCCTTGAGATGGCAGAAATATGGCAAACTGGAGGTAAATTGATGAAATATACAGTAGGGTATAATCGCGACATGAAAATCCAAGAACACTGGGGGGACAGGAAGACCAGGTGAAAGAATGTCAGACTGTGTGATTACACAGTAGTGAGTAGCTCGCCTTCCACGCAGTGATGAGTGATGCTTACATCGTTCGTTTGCAAGTAGCTCCGATGCTGGTCCCGGATACGTATCCTGTACCTTTTGGAGGCCTTCACCTCGACAGAACACGGCCCTTGAGTCTCGGGTTCAAAGTGGCGATCCTCAATCCACTTGGCTGCAAATATTCGCTCAGATCACGGTCGATGCCACAATCATGCATCGAGATGTATTGCAGAGATTTGCTCGACTGAAGCGCAAGCGCAAGCGCACGATCCAACGAACAACGGTCGCTCAGATCTATCCGGACCTTTGCCTTCACGTCAGATCAAGTCCCCGGGAAACTCGCAAATCGGCTCACCAGCGAGTCCCATTCGCCAACCGCCCTTGCGACCAGTCGCGTCATCTCCTCCACCCGATAACTCCTCCCGCCCTTCTCCCTCTGCAACATGAGCCTTTGCGGCCGCATGCCCGCTAACGCCCTGCTGAGCCCGGTTACTGGGGTACGGAAAGCAGTGATAACCGCTCTCAATTGGCAGATCTAGGCTGAGTACCAGCGTGTGCACGTTCGGGCGCACATGGGACTATGCGGTCGAGGAATAGCGCACAAGTCGCCTCGAAGCGCAGCCGACGCACGAGGATACCGAGGTGTGGTGTGGCGCGTAGCGCAAGCGCAAGTTTGTGTAATTGCGCGTGCGTGCGGACGTGAATGGTGTGGTAGAGCAGCGGCCGCCCGATGCGGAAGGAACTGCTTCGATACGAGGAGGTGGTTCACTGCCCCTAAGTTGGGCATGTCCGGTTCGTGTACTGGCTCACTGCCATTGCATGCGGCGCAGTCAGTGAACGCGCTCCCGACGAATGTCACATCGCTGAGCGTCAAGTTGTGCTCGAGGATCCTGAGTAAGAGCTCTTCGGGAAGAGCGATCAGAACCATGAGACCGAGTAGTATGCTGGGGAGATGGCAGGGATCGCGGTGCGCTATGGGACAGCTGAATATATACGATAAACAGTAGCCCCTGAAATATTCGTTGGTGGCTATAGAATGGCGCGACTGCTCACGGCGTTTCGCGATGGCAAACGTGGGACCGCGCGGGGTCAGGGGCGCGGAGGCTGATAGCACTGCGGTGGTACTCGTGAGTCGTAGACCCGTTTCCAGACTGTACGATGAAGGCGGGCAAACTAGCATTTGGGGAGAGCTATTGTCGAGGCCTTCCTCTAATGGTATCGCCAACGAGGAATAGTATGACATGATTCGAAAAAAGTCATGGTTTGTCGGCGCGATGACCATATCGCTCAATTGCGGAAACAAACCAGGTGGATGACTCACCTGCGTAATATCGTAAGCAGTCAAGATGAGGCGTTTGAGAGGCATGAATGATGGAATGCATATGACCTATGTAAGGAGAGCTCGTATGGTACATTTGACTATATTACAGCAAGTTGAATTTTGGGAGGTGTATCACCTCCAATACAACAAACAATAAAGGAGTGGATATCGAACAGTATGATCGGGGTAGCCGTCATCAAGTGCTAGTGTTACACTAGACTTCGTATATACAAATGGAGCAGGCTTCAAAAGGAGTGAGCAAAGGTTGCCTGGCAAAGGAAGAGGGCGTCTTACCGGTTTAGAATTACATATGCACAAAAGTTTGCCTCGCCAATTTCATGTCGTGAATGATAAGAACGCGCCTCGCCGCAGGGTTGCCATGCACCGGGTGTCTATCTTGATGCAACGGGGGCCAGGAGGGAGAAAGGAGAAGTCGGCACGTCGATGAGTCGGTGCCGGCACCCACGCACGGTCAGCGTGGTGTCCCTCCTCGCCAGGTCTAGCATGGCATGGTCGTCATTCTTTCATACAGCGTGCCTGCCGTTGCGCAAGCAGCACGCGTCGCCTCATCGTGCCCCGTCCTTCGTGCGAGAGCCGGTTTCTGAACCGAACGTCTTCGCGCTCACAGCCGCGCCACCCATCGTCCTGGTGTCTCCTCAGCACCACTCTGGCAGTGATGCCAGCCACGGCCGGTCACCGCGAGGCACCCACAACTGTGGGACGCATCCGCCCCGTCGCGACCGCCGTACGCCCCCACACCCCCCTCACACGCTACCGCAATAACCGCGCGCGCGTGATTCTCCTTGTCCTTGGAGCAGGCCTCGCACGCCTTGCACGCACGCACGCGGCGCGCGACGCCCCCCTCGGACGCCGCACGGCGCTCCTTCCAGTGGCGATCGCGTATCCAGTCGAAGCGGCCGTCGAACTCGATCTTCTCGCGGAGGGCGAGGCCGCGGAGGAGGCGGCGGAGGCCCTCGTAGTCGGCAACAAGGGGCAGGTCGTAGAACTCGAGGCCGCGCACGTAGCGGTAGAACGTCTGGAGCTCGTCGGGCAGCTTCACGGTCAGGATCTCCATCGTCTCGATCTTCTTCGCGCGGATGAGGTCCCACGTCTGCTTCGTCGTCTGCCCGCGCAGCTTGCGCCACGGCAGCGAGCCCCGCAGGAAGTAGAGCAGCATGTACGTGAGCGACTCGAGGTCGTCGCGCCGTGAGGCCTCTGTGAGAACGCGTGAGCCCCTATGCGCGCGAGAGAGTGTGGGGCGAGACGCACCGATCCCATCATGGGTGTGTATCGACGCAAAGAGCGACGTGCCGACGCCGTGATGATCGTCCTGCCGGTATGGGATGTGCGCGCCTGAGAGCGGGTCGCGATACTTCTTTGCGAGCCCAAAGTCGATGACGTTCACGCAGGACTCTGCCGGGTGGGCGCGACGACATGACAAAGTTTGCGGGCTTGATGTCGCGGTGCACGAGTCCGCGCGAGTGGATGTACTCGATGCGGTCGAGCTGAAACGCGGTCAGGACGGGAGACGCGTCGGGCGTGAGAACCAACGTACCAGTTGGACGCCCAGCATGAGCACCGTCTTGAGCGAGAAATAGCGGTTGCAGGTCTGGAAGAGGTCCTCGAGAGAAGGGCCGAGAAGGTCTATCACCATGACGTTTGTACTCTCCCGACTTGCCCGCCCACATCACCCAGGGAACACCAGGCCCGCCCTGAAGCGACCTGTAAATCTTTGTCTCTTGCTGCAAAGGCGACGACTTCGCGATTGCGGGCTCGACCTTGATGGCGACCTCTTTTCCCGCAATCTTGTGGACTCCTTGGTAGACTGTGCCGCATCCACCCACAGCTACCTCCTCTCCCAGGAGATATTTCCCACCAAACGTATATTCCATGTTGAATGTTGAAGGAACGACGTCAGCTTGAGAATATTGAGGGAGGAGCGCGTGAAGGTCCCGTGTGGCAGCCGATATGTACAAGTTGAGGGTAGCCGCGGACGAGGTGGGCCAAGACGCAGGGGGGCGGTGGGACGGTCCCTTAGCGGTTGTGGGTGTTCGCCTCAGAAATGCAACCAGGGCAGTTCAACCGACCTCATTGCTTATGTCATCTCACCCGCGCTTAACGCCCGCTAAGCTACCTCAACGGGGTTGTCCGGTGAAAGCTGTCCGACAGCGATCGCTGTTTCCAGATGATTAAAAAAAGTTAGAAGTGATAGACAAGTATAAATACACACACCACTGGGCACTACTGCAAAAGCTGCCTGCCCACTTGTTAAGATTAACTCTTAGCGACTTGCTGCCACTGCCAGCAAGCGGGCGCTCAGCTTCATCAAACGCCACAAAGTCTTGACCAAATTTGTGACGCACGTGCGCCTATTTCATGATCTTCTTCCCCGAACCACCCGCATCTCCATCCATCGCGTTAGGCCATGAGAACCGCCCGTCACGTACAGTTAAAATAATAATTCAATCACTACTAATGCATCCTACCAAAGCTATCGCCTTTTGGAGCCTTTTTTGCTATAACCCGGGGGTTCGATCCCTATTTGACGTAGGCACGTCGCCTGACCCCACGCGCGCCGGGTATGAAATGTGTCAAGTGACAGCTTGCCGTATTGTGGATAGCTATGTTCCCCACAACTTCTCATGTGTTTTAATTATGTACGTACATCGTGTTTCACTAAGCGGGAAGATGAATGAGATCCTCGCTCTAGCCACATGATTTGCTGATCCTTTTAGAGCAACCACCGAATGTTCAATTCCATTGCCGCGGACACGCCAATCGGAGAGGTCAATCTTCCGACCCTGGTCGGTAATACGTACACAGCTCCTACAATCTCGCTTACACTGCATCAACAGACTTGACCAAACAACCGCCTGCAAACAACGCGTGACTCGCTTTATTTGCCGTATTGTCACTGGTCAGTACAAGTCATCAAACAGCATTCAAGTAGGGTTCAACTAACCTCCGTCAAATCTAGATGACCCCCACGTCGATCCGGTCGCATTCCCCGCCTGTCGCCGCACAAAGCCTTGCAACAAGCTCCAGGCAAAAGATATGATTACCACAAGCGCGGAAACTGTTCCGCTGCCAGATAGGAGCTATGGGGCTTACTAATCTATTGAATTAGCCTCTCGCCATCTCCCGCCACGATAGACGTTCTGCCCTGGAGCTTCGGCGAAAACGACTCCCAGAAAGGCGGATATGGGCGTATGAGCTCGGCGAGGGACAAGATCGGTGCCCGTCGAGTGCAGCAAGGGTGGTGCACACAGTGCGGATAGTTATCTTCCAGCGTTCGGTAGAGGCTGAGTCACTGGTACGATGATAGCGTTTTTTGGAGCAGAGCTTTGGGGGGATGAGAAGCAACAGCGGCATGCAATGCGAGCAGACTCGATGCTCTTGAGGGGCCGCCCGGCATCGAGTACACGTACGCCCCCAAACCGAGTCACATCCGCGCCCCCCCGCATTTTTCGTCAAATTCGGAGTCGGTTCCGGCCCTCGACTCCAGCTGAGGCGGGTGCGTCATTGTAGGCGCCAGTGTGCGCCTCACCTTTGTCATCCGCCCGTCTGACTGATCCTCCGCGCACAGGCCCTTTCCGCCACGGCCCTGGTCTCGGCGCCTGGCGCACGGGGCCAATCAGTGGGGCGTTCGCACGCCGCAGGGGGATCTGGGATCTGTCAGCGGGGGGCGAATGACTGGAACGGTGGACGCGACGCGTGCTTAGTGAGCGTGGGCAGGGCAGTTCCTATATTATCCCGCGTCGGTCATCGAACTCCACCAAATCCCTTCCTTCTTTCCTCCTCAGGTCTGTGCCCCCCTTCCTCCCAACACCCGTTCCTGTGGTAGCCATGTCCGCTCCAGCACTCGTCTGCGCGACTCGTTTTTCGGCCAGCTTGTCTACGAGCTCTCGGGCCACAGATACTTTCTACATGCCGACGAGCAACCCGGCTTCCCATTAACCCCTGAGTCGTTTGCCAAGTCGCAACCACCAAGCAAAGCCAACTCGCAGACTTCCTCGCGCACATCAGTCGACAACGCGACACTCGACGAGCGACCAGAAGATGAAGAGTCGCGACTTCCACGACGCGTATCGACCATGTCTGCTACCACTGTAGTGCAGGAGGAGAAGCAGCCCAAGGGCCCTCAGTCGCCAACAGATGAGATCCTCATGGCGGAGGCGGAAAAGCCTGAAGTGCAGCGGGCGGATATCCGAGTCGCGCATTGTGACATGGTACAGCCCATCCGATCCTGACAACCCTCAAAACGTGCGTTGGCTTTCTTATCCTAGATTGTTTGCGAAGCCCACCTCATACGCAGTGGTCCTTCCGCAAGAAGGCCTTCGTCACCTTCGAAATCTGCCTCCTCACCTTCAGCATCTACATCGGCTCCGCAATCTACGCCCCGGGCATCGGCGACCTCTCGACGCAATTCGGCGTCTCGCCCGTCGCCGGCACGCTCGGGCTCACGATCTTCGTGATCGGGTACGGCGTCGGGCCCATGTTCCTCTCGCCGCTCTCCGAGCTGCCCGCGCTCGGGCGCACGACGGTGTACATCCTCTCGCTCGCGCTCTTTCGTCGTCCTGCAGGTGCCCACCGCGCTCGCGACGAACCTCGGCGCGCTCCTCCCGCTCCGCTTCCTCGCGGGCTTCATGGGCTCGCCGGCCCTCGCCACCGGCGGCGCGAGTCTCGCGGACATGTGGGCGCTCGAGCACCGTGCGGTGGACGATCGGCCTCTGGAGTGTCGCCGCGGTGTGTGGGCCCGTGCTCGGACCGCTTGTAGGCGGGTTCGCGGTTGAGGGCAAGGGCTGGACGTGGACCATCTGGATCCTCCTCTGGCTCGGCGGCTTCACGCTCGCGTTCCTGACCTTTTGCTGCTGCTGCCCGAGACCTCGGGCTTCAACGTGAGTGCTTACTGTTTGCGCTATTGTGACGAATTACAGCTGACATGGCCTCCAGCATCCTCTATCGCCGCGCCAGCCGCCTGCGCCGCGTCTTCGGCACGCCCTCACTTCAAATCCGAGGGTGAGATCGAGGCGGAGAGCCTGACAGTGCGCGAAATGATCTCGCTCACGCTCGTGCGGCGTTTGTGCTTGGCTTCGTCGAGCCGATCGTCATCTTCTGGAACCTCTACATTGCCCTCGTCTACGGCATCCTCTACATCTTCATCGAGTCCTTTCCGCGTCGTCTTTCGTCGACGCGAACACCACGGATTCTCACTCGGCGAGAATGGTCTCGCGTTCCTCGGCCTCTCTCTCGGGTGCCGTGCTGGTGTACATTTGCTTTGTGCCGTACGCACGGCGCGTGCTGAAGCCCAAACTCGAGAATGGTGCACCTAGTGAGTATTTCATTCCGCATACAACAAGCCATATAGACTAACTTTGTTCCAGAACTTTGTGCCGAAGACCGTCTGCCCATCGCCATGGTCGGCGCGATCCTGCTCCCAATCTCCATGTTCTGGTTCGGCTGGACATCCTCCGCCAGCGTACACTGGATCGTGCCCATCATCGGCCTCCTCGTTCTTCTCCGCAGGCACCTACCTGCTCTTCCAAGCCGGACTCAAGTACGTCTCTCTCCCGTCTCCATTCACGCTCAATCAACTAACGTCTCCGCAGCTACCTGCCAGACTGCTACCCGTTCCCCCGCGCTTCGTTGCGTCGGTGCTCGCGGGCAATGACTTTCTTCCGCTCGATGGTCGGCGCGGCGTTCCCGCTGTTCAGCACCGCGTTCTTCCACAACCTCGGTGTCGGTCCCCGCATGCAGCATCCTCGGCGGCATCGCAATACTCATGCTGCCCGCGCCGTTCCTGCTGTACAAGTACGGTGCGCGTATCCGTGCGCGCAGCCGGTACACTGGCATGCAGTAGATAGGTGGTCCTTGTATAGACAGTCTACATTCAAATTCTTGTTTATTTTCATGGTCAGATTGAGGTTGATCAAATGTGCAATAGATGATTATGTAGCGCAAGGACTTTCTCACATAGATTTTACACTCTTCTTCCCTCCCTACTTCGTGTAGACGGCATAGACCCATGTAGCACTACTTCACTGGCGTACAGGGGAATGACGTAATGACCCTTCACATATCACGATGGACGTCGGCCTGAGAGTGCGCAACCGGGAACGCGGCGTGATTGGCTGGCTTGGGAGTGCTTGGTGTTGTTAGGAACGAAAGCGGCCGCCTGCCATAGCGGGAAGGCTCCCGTCCCATGTGTCGCAAAATTTCCCCACCGGGCTCACGAGAAGACCGTCTCAAGGACGTCTCAACGTAATAAACGTCCCATAGCCGATGTCTCCTGAGACATCAAAATGATGCCGGGACGGGTCTCAGAGGCCCTCAAAGGCCCTCAAAGACCTCTCAACACCGGTCTCAAGGGGCCGTCTCGTGAGCTCTCATGAGATATTTCGTACTTCTCAGTGAGACCGAATCTCTCAACTGTCTCACGAGCCCTCACAAGCGCTCATGGTCTCCCCCCCCAAGATTTGCGACATGACCGGTCATGGCCAGGTATGTCATGTCCCATGTACACGGGTCTCAGCCTATCCACTCCCACCCGCCCATGTCTCCCACACAAGCCCCCTCTCCTGCTCTTCTCTCTTCCCCTCGCGCTCGCCGTCGTCGGTAGTACTGGGCTGTGTAGGACGAGCGAACTGTGACCGACGACCCCTGTGAGTATATGCGGTCTTTAGCACCTCTTTTCTCTCGTGTGACCTTTCCTATTACCTCTAGTTTATCATGAGCGACCCGCAGCCCTACACTATCCCCCGCAGCCAGTCTTCCTCCTGAGCTGCTTGTGCGCATCTTCGAGGCCCACATCGCATCCTGCAAGGCCGTCTGGGACACTCCCGCGCCGTACGACCTCGCCGCCCCGCCGCGTCCTGCGACACCTCCATCGGGCCGTACACCTGGCTCCGCGCGACCCCCCACGTCTGCAGGCTACTGGCGCGCCGTCGCCCTCGCGAGCCCGCTGCTCTGGTCGCACATCACGCTCGTCCGCTCCGCGCCCTGCACCGAAGCCATGCTCGCGCGCTCGCAGTCCGCGCCGCTCTCCGTGCAGACGTACACCCCGCGGTGCGGCGCAGAGGGCACCACGCCGCTGCGCTCGCTGCGGCTCTCGTGCTGCAGCAGATGCACACCGCGTCCGCGCGCTGGAGCTGTACATCAAGTGGTGGGTCTTTTGACGAACGTCGCCGCGGCGCTCGCGGGGCCGGCTCCGCTGCTCGAGAGTATACGGCTCTCGACGCCCAGCGGGCTGTACGACTCGGGCCCCGTCCTGCCTGTGCTTGCGCTCAGCAGCGACGCCCGTCCGCCCCGCCGCCGCTCAAGGAGCTCACATCTGTGCACCTACGGCTTCCCGTGGGCGAACCCTGCGCCGTTCCGCGCGCTCAAGCGTCTGCACGTCTCGAAAGGCACCATCCCGCGCCACCCCTCGATCGAAGACGTGCTGCACGCTCTCAGTCTCATGCCCGACCTGACGTCGCTCTCCATCGAAGACATCTTCGCCCCCTCTCCGCCCGACCGCACCACACTCCCGCTCACACCACGCACCGTCCCCCTCCCGCGCCTCACCGCCCTCACACACGCTCGCAGGCGACTGCCTCGCGAGCACCGCGCTCCTGCACAGCCTGCAGCTCCCCGCCGCGCCCGCGCTCACGCTCGACTTCACGCGCCGCACGCGCCGCCGCGCACCGCTCGCGCTCGCGCTGCCCCGCGGTGTACGCGCGCAGCTCACACACGGCGCGCCCCGGCACGCCCGCGGTGCTGCTCACGCACGACGCGTGTGCGTACACGGCGCACGTACGCGTGCCGGCGCGCGCGGCGCTGACGCTGCGCACGCCGCTGGGGCCCGCTGCACCCGCTGCTGCGGGCGCTGTGTGGTGGTGAGGCGGGCGGCGCGGGGCGGTTGTGTGTGCATGGGCTCGGGGAGCGCGTTGAGCTGCGTGCGGGGGGTGCTGCGGCGCAGTTGTGTCCGCGTGTGGAGGGTGCCTTTGAGGTTGGGGAGCATATGCGGTCGCTGTTGGCTCTTTAAGAGTCGGGTGTGTGCTATACGTTAAATGCTAATGTTGGATTGGAATGTTTGTAGTTGTAGTGTGCAACAATGTACAGTAGTGTATTGATAGTGGGATGAACATGACTATTACATCGGCCAAGAAAACTTAAGATTGAAAGATCTTACCCTCGCATGCATATTATGGGGGCTTACTTGGTGTTCACGGGTCGCGTGTCGAACGAACGCAGGAACGATGCAGTGAGGAAGAAAACCGCTGAATAATAAATCATACAAGACCCAAAACACGACAAAAGAGCGATAGCAAGCAAAGAGCAACAAGAATAGGGAAAAGTAGAACGGAGCGGCGCCCGCTATGACCGAGATATGCTCTGGTACTGTACCGAGGCCGACTCATACTCCTTGACAAACAGCCGCTCCCGCTCTGTGAGCATCCACCTGCATGGCGGTATAAGTCGGACACCTCAACGAGGAAAAACAAGCTACGCACGCCATGAGTTCATTCACATAATCCCTCACCAGCCCAACACTCTCCGGATCCATCGTCGACGTCGCGACCATCGCCGGCATACCCACTATTCGCTAATCAGCACCCATCCAGCACCCAAGCAAAACAAACGCACCCAGCATGCGAAGAAGATGCTCCGCGCCATACACCGTGCTCATCTCCTTCTCCTGGCTACCGACAATGACGTTCTGGCCGGTCACCCGTACTGGCGCGCCGCACCTCCGCGTACTGGCGGCGCTCCCCCTACTGCGGGCGCTCGAAGACGGTACAGCAGGTTCGCGCCCAGTGCACGCGGTCTCGAAGTAGGTCTGCAGGCCGTCGATGATTGGTCGGAAGGAGCACGACGGGCTCCTTTTTTTTGGTCGCGGAGCCTCAAGGGGTGTTAGCTGGATGTGGGGAGGGAGCAGAGGGGACGTACGTGGTGCGGGGTTGGGAGAGGATGTGTTGGTCGAATTCTTTGAGGAGTTTCGATGACGCTTGGTGAGCGTGGGAGGGGGACGAGCTGCGTGCGGCGGTGTTAACCCAGGGGGAGGATGGTGGTAGGGGAGAGAAAGGCGCACTCACTGGTTGTTCTTTGTCACCGCCTCACCCAATCATCGACGAGGAGAACTTCAGGGTTTTCTATGGTACATTGAGCTTCATCTCTGGACGCTTCGAGGCATCGTCCTGAGTATTGTTAGACGATTCGGTGGCGTCTTTTGAGTAGAGTGTCACGCACATCGTCTCGTCCACGTTTGACCCCCCGTCCATCTTTCCGACCTGTGGCTAAGCGTCCAGCATCCTTCTTCCTATTGGCACAAGAGTCGCGAAAGGAGGGCAGAGGAGGTCAGGTCAAAGGTCATCCATGTAGACTGCATGGTTCGACGTACCCAACCCCCTTTGTGCTCGAGCCGGCCCCAGAGAGAGCGCTTGCCAGCTGTGACGCGTTAGCAGCTGCATTCGCCTGTTGTAACGACTTCTGCAAGTTCAGGTTCGTGTCCGTGAACTTGAGTAGACGAGGGCGGTCAACCCACTCGTCCCAACTAGAGGCGTGCACCGCACACACCAAAAGCAGTACACGGTCAGAGTCATGATTCGCAGCACAAGGATACTGTGGAAGCTCACGTTTGCTTCCATCCTTTGTAGTAATGCACGAAGAAGTGCGGTCCTACTCGCCAGTCTTGGTGTTGCTTTCATCCCAGTGCTCAGTCTTCAGAATCTTGGCCTCGTACACAAGAGGACCGTGGTAGCACAAAACGCGCTCGTTCACCGCGAAGGTTGCAGGCGGCGCACCCGCATTCGCACTCGCAGCCATAGGTCCTAGGAGATGAGGATAACGTTCGCTCGGCGAACCGTGTGCAGCGGCACGAGAGGCGGAGGCACTTCCATAACCGGCGGGCGGGCGGGGAGCGCGCACACGTGGTGCGCATCAGATGGCGTCTACGCGCGCGTTGCAGAAGGCCTGCGAAAGTTGGGCCCGTCCGCGTTTCTGCACCCTGCCACGATGAGCTCACCGGAAAGCGATACACCCGTTCTACCTGAGGTGCGACCCCCCTGCGTCGGCGTGTGCGTCAAGTGCTCACGCCGTTGTAACCTAGATACTAGTAAGCCTTTCTTGTTGCTTGTGCGTGTGCGAGCGGCGCTGACGGGCTGAGCAGCACTGGCCATTCGGGCAAGCATGGACACGAGTTCCTCGAGTTTGAGTACTCGCATGGACGTTTGCGTTATGCGAACAACTCGAACTACAGGAATGACAGCTTGATCAGGAAAGAGAGTAAGTGGATAGTCGTGTGTGCTGTCGCGTGGGTGTTGAGCCCTTTGTACAGTGTGGGTTGGACCCCTGGTCATCAAAGAGCTGAAGCGCATCGTCGAGGCCAGCGAAATCACAAAGTATGTGCGAAACGAACGCTAGATGGCTACATACTGACTGGGGCCCGTGATACCAGGGAAGACGACACCAACTGGCCAAAAAAAGAACATTGTTGGAAAACAGGAGCTCGAGATCCGAGTTGGTAACGACCACATTGCCTTCGAAGTACCAATGCCTTGTTACACGCCTGTAATAATCACTTACGCGCCTTCCATAGACCGCGAAGATTGGCTCCCTCGTCGACATTCAGGATAGTGAGGATCCTGAAGGCTTGCGCGTCTTCTACTACCTGGTTTCAGGATCTCAAGGTGCGTTACTGTAGTTTCTCTCGCATATATCGTATATTCAATTTCGTGTGCAGACCCTCATTTTCTCTCTTATTTCACTGCACTTTCAAGATCAAGCCTATATAGTCGAGATGCTCGCTCTGTAATCTTGCACTCGGTTTCCCATTGCTGTACTAAATGATATATTTTCACCGCTGTGACAGAGTCCGTATTTAACCCCAAACCCCAGAAGAGTGATTGTTTGCATATGTGAAAGACGATGGTCGTCGAATTTGTCCCCTCCTACGATCCAGAGGATACATGCTCCGAGAGTCAATCTTCCTCGCGATAGTCGCCCTTTTACGAGTGACCGATTGCTATCGAAGGGTATCAGCCGTGATGTGAATGTCGTACGAAAGGTAAACTGACCCAATCTGCCAGGCACCGTTAGAGGGGCTGCAGAATCCGGCGGAGTTGACGGGCTGAGTCGGGGGGAAGCATTGGGTGCCCGCGTTCTGCGCGGCCAGCCCCCTGCGAAAGGTACGTGCTCAGTATCTTGCTTACATCTACGGGCAGTACATGCTTACGAAAGAGGACCAGCACTCGCTTATGGTCTCGTTGCTGAAGTTTTCAAAGAACATACGACAGGTCCCGAAAGTGAGTTGCTGGATCTGGTTCGGCGCAACAGTGAAGGTGGGTGCTGGAGGGAACGATTAGCTAGGTTGCGTCATGCCCGATATTGTGGGCTTACCGATTGAGCCTCCAAGGATTGTAATGGAGTTGTTGATTTGCTGGCAGTCCTCGGAGATCGGCGGCAAGTCACCAATGGACCCACACGTGTTGGTGCCTGGATGCGGGCAGAGAAAGTGAGTCCTTGCGAATGTTGAACTGTGTCCAGTCGTGGATGCTTACAGATCTCGTTACAGGCGTCTGCAGTTTGGAGCGGGGGCTGGGGCTGAGGAGGTCGAGCTCGCCACTGCGCTCGTGGTGGGTTTGGGCTTGGGGGTGGGGGGAAAATCGGGAACGGGAACGGGAACCAGGGGATGATGATAACCAAGTCCTCCTTGAATGAGCTAGTCACAGCGTTTGTAGCCGGTGGCACCGTGTTCAGGGATTCGCAAGCAAAGGTAGTGACTTGGATTGGCGCCTCTGCTGGGCCTACGGTGGTGTTGAGGACCACTGAGGGACCCTGGCAAGCAGACGGTACCAACGAGTCCCTAGCTGTAGATGAACGGTAAGTATTCATCGTACATGTCATATACGTGGTCCTGACCAATGGATGCGGCAGAAGCCACTGTTTGCGAGGGTCGCCAACGCGAAGAGACTGTTGAAAACGGGCCATTTCTGCTATGAGCTTTGGTTGAGGGAGGTAGGTCCTTAGAGCCTGTTCATCGAGAGCGACGTCCCTTTTATAGGTTTGCTCTGTGCGTTACGTGTCAGAAAATACTTGTTTCTGTCCTCTCGTGAAGAATCATCATCACCAACTTGGGCGGATGCTATCCAGTTTATCTGCCACGAATGTCCTAGGATCGCACATCCTCAGAATTCCAATGAACAAAGGGAAAGGTCTGTCCCTAGATAGCCACGTCTAGAACTGACGTATCTTGGAAGCACTTTCCCACCTATTTCTATTGGCGGCGTTCGCCACTGCCGAATCCCATGCACCATGAAGACGTTGACGGTGCACGACCTATGAAAATGGCCCGCCTTGTCGAGGATCATGCGCAAGCTTCTCAGGCCCACATAACTCCGTGACATTTCTACATGATCATTGGAAGCGCTGTCTCGCAAAGACGCAAGAAGAGCTATGGAGGTCCTCTGTGTCTGGGCCATCATTGGTCTAGAAAAGATGAACAATTCAACGCGACATTCCAGGCAGGACGGACGCGCTCCATCGCCTACGCGCCGCCGGCAAGCCGCATCTGTGCGTTGGGGACGGCATGATCGTCCCGCTCAAAATTTTCCAGTTTTGTGCATGCAAGGATTCACACCAAACGGCCGTGGAATAAATGGCCCACCTTGATGAATCGTCTTCGGGAATTTAGGCAGCATAGGCGCGAAATCTTTTCACCTGAGGCGTTCATGTCGGTGTGAATCCCGAGAAAGCATACTGACCGTCGGCTGTGTGGCAGATTCCTGATCGTTTCCTGACAGCCCATGCGTATAGTTCATTTGTTCTATGCAAGGACGTCCTCACTGCTTATGATCATGTCAGTCTGTTCTGATCATCGTTGTATTTTCTAGCGTCGAGAATGTGGGGGAAACGAGCTCCTTCACGGCCGGACCACTAAGACTTCTTAGAAGTCGAAAACAAAATACGGGCAGACCATGAAGAGCTTATGGTGAAGTTTCTCTCTGTCGGAAATTCAGTAGGAGTACACTCGAATAGGGAAACATTGTACGGCTACCCGTGCATACCGCGCGCCACAAACAAGAGATTTCAATGGACTTTGGGCGGAGCTGTGCAAGCTCAAGCTCAAGCTTTTCCTTGCTCAAGCTCACTGTGATGCTCCGTCGGCGCCCATATGGATCGCGGGAGGACTTAGGAATGGCCGACACTGCAATAATAAACGGGATTTAGCTAAGCCAGTATCCCACTCGTGTGTGCACGCACCCGATTTGCCAGAGCGCGTCGGCCGGGGTGCAAAGACCCACAGATTGTACCGGCTGCACCGGCGGGAAACACGCGTGCTTCAGCAACTGAGGCCGTCTGCGTCTGGAGTAGACGTATCAAATTCAGCGGGGGAAACAGAAAAGCTTAAGCCTGGTACTATTACTTACCAAAGCGGTCCAGCATTCAGGTTAGCGTCGAGTTGCTGTTGTTCTGGAACCAGAAACGGCAGTTCCGAATGTAAGTTGCTCGATGGTGTTCGGCGCGACGTCCAAAGGTAGGAGCTAGGATGGTAGACATGGCACGGACCGTCAGACGAAGACGTAGACCGACGTTAAGATAATAACACTGACAGATTGATCCATTGAGAATTGTGATAGAGTCGACAATGGCCTGACAGTCCTCCGAGATGGGTGGAAGGTCCCCGATGTGCCCGCAGGGTGTCAGTGCCTGAGAAACCGGGGGACGTCAGGATAAAACTATGTGTCACACACACTACTTCGATACTTACAGACTTGGCTGCATACGTTTGCAGCTGAGCTAGGTGCCGCTGAAGGAGCAGAAGAACTACTGGAAGCGACTGTGGTGGGCGGAGGCGGCGGAGGTTTAGCGGAAGCTGGTGGCGGGCGCAGGACTAGGGGGAATGGATATCAGAACAATTGTTCCGAGCAAAGATTCATCAGTTGGAACCAGCCCTTACATGCACTGAGAATAGTAGGTGTTGAAGAATGTGCAGACGGATCCAGATGCGCATACGGTGGGCCCGCCTAGATACGGAACTCAGTTGGTATTCATTGCAACATGACGGGGTGATAAATCGATTTACCAAAACCGAAGCCGCCACATTGCCCCCAGACACTCTGCACAGAGGACCTCTTTTCGAAAGAGCCTGTGTCATCACACGAGATCGTGTTGAGTTTCCACCTTTTTTTGTTGCCAACCATCACAAACGACGAGGCGGTGATAGAGCCATCACACAAGGTAGCAGAGCTCTGACGGACTAAATGGTTTTTAATCAGCAGCAATTGGAGGAATAATTGTGGGTAGGGCTTTGCCAATAAGGTTTGGAGATACCGCAGAAACTGTCATAATCAGTACAGCGAAATAAAAGACAAGGCGAAGGGAAGACATTCGGATTCTATGTGCGAGTATACTAGAAATCGACCGACCTGGCTAGGTGAGATACGGGTTTGAGAAAGAGACACCCTTAGGAGCTTCTTCATATATACGGTCGAACCGTGGACATGGTCTCGATTTTGGAAGTATACTTCACGGCGTTCTTTCGCGACGGCAAGTTTTTCAAAAAGTTGTAAACAAAGGATGCGGCTCTGCGGGATTAACTGAGAAAGAAGACGCCATCGTTCTACCGACGGCCCACCGGTCTAAGAGACACGCAGCTCAGCGACTCTCGCTACTGCGAAGAATGGCGCGCAGATACATACTTTAGAGTTACGTTCTTGAGATCAAGGGCCAAAGTGGTCCCGGCCACATCGAGACTGCTCGGAGTACAACGAATCAAGCCGTTCTCAGCATCTATGTGCCTAGAGCTCTCTTCATGTAGAAGGTGCATGTGCGATTCTACGGCGCGGGTACAATGCACGTACGTGAACGATGTGCGGAGACAGCTTGCTGATCGTCGCTGCTAAAAAAACGAGATCAAATGGTCAGAGAGCCTTGAGGAGTCACGGAGGGACAGGTCGATGTAGTGCTCGTGTTTTGAGAGTACGTCGCGGATTCTTGACGTTTATTCTGTATCAAATGTGCGATCTTTTCAGGTACGCCGCAAGTGTGCTATCGGCCTCACACTCCCGGTGAAATATATAGGCATATAATAAATTCGGATCATCTGTCAGATTTAGGTTATGACAACTGCAAGGCGTACGTACGAGTGGCTGCCACGTACCGTACAATTAGCTTTCCATCCAGAGGGCCCGTAAAGAAGCGGGTATCGCGAGTATATGAAGGGCACGATGCATGGACTCTATACAATATGCGCGGTGCTCAGTACTCAGATGTCGCTAATATCCTTGCGCTGAGTGTTGATATCTGGATTCTGTCGTAAGCTTGGCGTCCTATACAAACGTCGGACCACTCACCGTTAGAAGACTGTCCACCGTATACGTACCACGTCTCCTGTTCTAGGCATGCCGGTATGCATAACGCAGCCGTCCAGCTGCTTGCAAAGACGCGAAATGCCTTCCCATCCGCGTGTGCAAATTTCAAGAGTTCTTCAGTGAAGCTGGAACCAAACACGACAGAGCGCAAATGTTTGCATCTTCAGAAGGCAAGCAGCGAAGTTCTGCCAGTTCATCCCGCGGGAGAATACGCCTGGCTCGAGTTCCATGAATATAGTGCATAATAGAAAGATACCGGGGGTTGGGTGGTATCGACGTTCGCGAGCCGCTGGGGAGAGCCGAACACAAAGCTGCTGTGTACTGGAATAAGGGCTTTCTTTTCGTCTGACACGCAGCTGAAGAAGATTCTTGTCGCTGGAGAGTTAACCAGGTAAAACAAGCGAACGGCATAAGACGTACGCTGATATTTTGCGCCACTTGTTTGAAATAGACAGTTTGTAACTTCCATGTGTCGTTTTCATGGCTCTGCGGTGATCCTAAAGTGCGGAGGGTGTCGACGATGAGGGTTCGTGTTCGGGTAGGTCAATGATGCCTGTGTGTGGCCCGGACTGCTCTCGACGGTCTCCCGCGCGGGGAGCGCACGAGTAGCGCATATATAACCAAGGGATGAGTTTCTCCTTTTCTGCTCCACAGATGCTCACTTCTCTCAATGAGATAGGAAAATGGACGTCCGTGGATTCGGGGTCTGTATCCCACCGAACACACAGGCTGAATGTTGAGGGTCTCGAGTTTTGAGAGCTCTCCAATTAGCCTCAGAAAGGTGGAAAAGAGATGCAAAATTCATATCAGATAGGTGTGAGTTCTCTCTGTAAGGGGTGAATATAGCCGGAAGAGAGAAAGGGGGAGAACCTTGAAAAATGGAGCGGAATGGAGAGCCAGTCACGTCAATATGAGGCGAAATAGAGAGTGAGGTTCTATAGATAGGTCGCAAAATTTGATTGAGAGTAATGGAGAAGGTGAAAGAGCTATGAGATGGACCCATGGTCGTTCTGCATTACGATGGATGACAGACAGTGTCTCGAGATGGCGTGAGATTGATTTAACTCGTATAGGGCGCAAGATAGCTCTCTGGCTGGAGAAAGGAATGAGCTCTTGTACGTCTTCCAATGACCGCAATGTAATACGTCGGAACAGCCATGGTCTGGCATTGGTCGGGCCCAGTATAGTGACTGACGAGGGATTGGCCGCTGCCAGTTCATGCTATCTCTGCCGGACTAAGCTCAGAGGTCACAATAGAGAACCACTTCGATCGAGATGAGAGACATATGACCATATGTTTGAACAATTCTTGAGGAATGTCGGCTCGACCGGAGTGGCGGCCATGGTAGAACGTAGTGCGTGGTGCGTGTGTGGGAAAGAGAAGGGCTCAGACTCGGAAAGCTGCGCAGCTCGTCGTGGCGTTGATGTAAATTTGATGTGGCTAAGCAGTTGATCGGCATGTCCCGGCCCACCAGCATCGAGGGCAAACAATACCACCACCTGTCTGAATCGTACCGGCATATGTACTAAACACACAATCAAAATCAGCTATTATTTCCCAAACCCTATATTTTCTTGGCTAAAACGCGCGCAATCTCAAGTCTCGACACGCCGCTGACCGTTTCATGCTACGGTCTCAGCCGAAAGGAGCAGCTTTACCACTGCGTAGCACGCGTCGAAGTCATATCTCCGTCGTTTGGTCGGCGGTAGGCTTGTAGTATACTCTGACCTGTCTGACCTACCTGGGATGAAAGGACTCGGGACAACAGCCACCAGCTGATTGGCGGTCGCCGTTTAACGTGCCAGCGAGAAGAGAGTCGTTGCCCACGAGGACCTGCGCGAGATTAGAGAGAAAGGTCAGGCGGTTCTTCGTCACGCATCTTTGGTATGCTTACACCGGTGAACGCAGAACTAGCTTGCTCTGAGATACCTTTGCGATGGGGAAATGAAAGCTCAACTCCCCGCCGGCCTCGGCGCGCACCGGCCTACGGCGTCATGTTGGTTTCTGCCCCAGGCGAACAACGCGGCCCTCGAAGAGCTCAAAGTTTGGGCGATCCTCATACGGATACAATTGACGTATGTCTGCACAATCGTTGAGTCAGGCGGATGGAACGTCAAATTCACTTTCAAACATCTCACGGAAAGCGAATACAGCTCTGCCCCATCGCCCCCGCCGATCGCTCCAAAACAACAAGAGGGTAACCGCCTGTGCTATTCGAGTTTGGCAGCGTGGTATTGAAAAAGCGCAGTGAGATTGAAGTCGTTAGCGAACGCACTGGGACCCTGCGGGGGTATTTTCACAGCCAGGCTGGTAGTTGGTGGGGCCTTGGCGACCACGGAGCAATGACGTAGCGGCCGCGGCCGAGACTGTGGCAGCGCATGCGACGAGTACGTTTGCGATGAAACGATTGGACATCGTGACTGCCTTGATACGTGGCGAGGAGAGGGTCTGGGACACTGGAGGATGGGTGGCGAAACACTGAAGCCTGAAGTGAACCAGCATTTGCTTACCCGCGCATTTATGTGCATGTGGAGAGGGAGCCGGCGGCGAACTGGAGCCGCAAGCAGCCGTGCTCTTGTCTCGAATGGTGAGGCAAAAACATGCATTCATTTACTCACTGCTGTATGGTGGGTCTCAAACTGACAGCAGACAAGCCATGATACAAAGGTCATCGGGTCTCATCGGAGAACCCTGGGGGCCGTTTCCTACACAAGCGCTCAGCCGCGGGGAGCTTTGAGGGAGCTCCTCGACTGCAAGTGGCACTCATATTCAAGATGCTCTGGTCTGTTTGGTGTGTGCTTACACGAAAGCAGGACTTGGCTGGTGAACTCATGCAAATGTCTAGGACCACACACGCTTCATCACATCTTCCCATCCCAACACTGAAGAGAAATGATCTGCCGAGCGTCCTAGCAATACAGTAACTTCGCTCTTGCGGTTACGGCATCCAAGCAGGAAAAAGCTGATCTAAAACTGGTAGAACCGCTGTCCATAGAGGTCAGGGGGCTCCGTGTGCAAGACCTAGACTTTTCCTCACGCAGTTGAGACCAAGACAATGGTAGGTTATTCTCGGGCGACTCCACACCAGATCCATGTTCGAAAGGTAATACTTGGATATTAAACGCCACAAGACCGCGCGACTTCCTGAGGGTAATAAATTTATTGTGAATCGTTTTACATTCAAAAATTACAATTCCTTTCCATTGGTGCTTGCTGGTTAGAAATCAGGAAGATTGTCAGACAAATTGTGAAACTTTGTCCGCCGCAGTGACAGGGAGCGAGCTAGCTGGGCACCTTTTCCCACGCAAGAGCTGCATGGACGGTTGTGCCCTCAGTGATGAGGACCGCACGCTAGAGTTCGCCCCCCCGTCCCAGTGTCAACTTTTTGCATCGAGCTCGTCAAGGTTGAAAAAACATACCTGCTACGGGGGAGATCCAGTCTCGATGAAGCACCAAAGAGGAGGACTAGAGCTCCGGCAAATGCGCCCTTGTCGTCGGCGATGAATTTAATAGCTATATCACAAGTGAATCGACATATGAGAGTAGGCGTACGTGAAATTGATAGTGAACTACGAAGAGCACCAGTTCCAAAAAGAGTCTTTCCAGGCTCTTACACTATGCGCATATAGTCAGTCCGAGGTGCACCTTCGGTGAAGACGGCACTTACTGCATCACGAAATAGTACGCCCTTCACCGCACCACACAACTATCCAATCGTTATCAGACCACCCTTCTAACCTTCCGAAGCATGGCACCATACAGATCCCAAGTAACCCGGGAATTTGGCGGCGTAGTATCATGGTACCAGGTTAAATGCAGCACGGCAGGCACACCCCCCATAGGGACCTTGTTCGCGAATGGGCAGAGCATCAGCGTCGGCAGGACTTAAGCTGAGATGGTCGGGGAAACACTCACACGAAGACATTCTTCCCAGTAAGACCTTCGAACTTGCGTTCATTATACAGCGCCCTGTCCTCCTTGACAGGACACAGCAGTGGGAAGAGTTCCGCCTGCCTATTGTGAGAAATACCCCCGCGAACGGCGACGACAGAATAAAAACCACCGCGGTAACTGCCTGGATCTCCGCAGAGGAGAGCAAGCTCACGGCAGCGCCCGTGCGCAGCGTTGGTGACGGACGACAGAATGGAGGCCATGATGGTGTATTGATAGCGACGAGTAGAGCTGCGGTAAATGTGTCGTGGGCAAGAGTTAGAGTGGATTTCATCACGTCGGGTCCAGGCTCTGCCTGTGTCACGGCTCGGGGCGTCGCGTGCCGTTCATGACGTCTCTTGAATCTGAGCTGCAGGGTTTCGTAAGCCTTGATCACGCGCAGGCAACCTCCGTAGACGAGTCCTGCACTGCAGCATGACACGAGTCCGATGGCACGAGATTTGCAGACGTGAATAAATAGCATGCATTGTTGGTTTGAATATGATGAGGTAGATAAGATAGAGACACAAATATCGGTGACAAGGAAACATAGATAAACTACACGAAAAAAAAACGCGGCGCATGAAATGGTAGCAATCAAGTCCGGGGCGGCGGTAGCACGAAACGCGCGGCTGTCAAAGGAACAAGGGTTGATTAGACTATATCTGCTGTTGTCCGAGCGCCAAGAGAAAGAGTGCGATGGCGACTCACGAAGGACAAGGACCACCGAGTGGGAGAGGCCCGCAAGCAGGAACGGAGCGCACAGGCGCGACGGACTCACACCGTCACCAGCCACGACTCTCGCGCTCCAACCCCAGCCCCCACCCCGCCACGGACCCCGCAAAAGTGAAGGCTAGAGGACCAGCGGGGATACCGGGCAGAAGACAGAGCAGGCCATCGCCGGAGACTGCGATATTACCAACAACGCGGTGCCATGAAGGCGCAGCGCGGCGGAGTCAAAAGCGAGTCCCATAGCCGCCCCCACGCCGGCAGCCAACTGGAAGTCGGACCTTGCATCACAGAGTCGCGGCAGAGAAACTCGACTGGATGGGTGCAAGCAGCCGCGTCCGGACGGGTGAAAGCGTCAGGAAAGAGGGTAAGTCTTCAAGTGCATCCGTCAAGGTTGACTTCGCCTGTGGTGGTCGCCCCCGCCGTTGCCAGAGAGAGATCGACACCGTGGTCGCCGATAAGCCGCCAGGTCGCGCTGCGCAAGGACCGAGGACAGGAGTCAAGGAGGGGGAGCTCCAGGCAAGAGAAGAGTATGTGTCCCCGTCGTAGGAGGAAGTCGTGCCCTGAATCGCGAAGCGGCGCCGGGGGGGGGGATGTCAGGCGTTGTCGCCACGAATAAGTCGCATTAGGTGGATTAAACGATTATTAGGCCGTAATAGAATCCAAGAATCGAGTATCGAGACGGAGTGAGTATGACCGGGAGAAAGGACACGGACAAGTTGGGAACCACGACAGGTGTCGAGGAGAAAAAATGTGGCGGGGAATGTGGGGTAATTGCCAATAGTCGGAGAGGGTATGGCAATAGCACCAAAGAGAATCGACCATCCACACCAGGGTCATGATGGCCGGGCATTTGGGTTGAGATGTAAAGCACCGATGCTACTAGATGACGGTCGTGAACCGGATGGACTGGAATTGGTCCAATTGCTATGTGTAATCCGGTTCAGCACGACACTTTGCGCAACGTTCGTGACCGCCGGAGGATGTAGTATGAAGATTGTGATCAAAAAGCAAACTTGTATGTGTAGGCACCGAGGTTTCTGGAACGTCGTGAACCGAACGAGGGTGAGTAGGCAATAGTGAATTTGGATACGAGCTGTGGGGGACGATGTTGCTGGAAACGTCGTAGTCGGTCGCAGACCGTCGATGAGGTCGCCGAAGAGCAGAAAGGAGTAAGAGGGAAAAGCGAAGAAAAGAAGAGAACAAGAAAAAGGGGGGTATCGTGGGTTTGAGCGGCCGATAGACGAGGGGGATGAAGGACACAGTAGAGCGACCTTAGTGGCAGGAAAGGCGATGAGCAAAGCCGAGCGATACCAGAGACGGGACCTTGCCGAAAACCAGTTCAGGTCACGCTGGGAGGAGGAAGGCCAACGGGCTTACAGATACTAGGTAGATATGAGCATGGGGGAAATGAAACAAGGGCCAGTCAGAATGCTGACGCTTCTCGTTGGACCATTAATGCATGATTTTCGACTGCAGCGCGAGGGGACCCCAGGTGTGGAACGCGTCACATTGTCTTGAGCCTAGGAGACGTTAACGGAGGTCGTAACACAGGACGGGCTAGAAGGGGACTCGGGAGCGGGGGACACCGTTTCAATGGGACGGGGGACGGGAGGAATGTTGTCCTCAAGGGGTGCCATCGGAGCCACTCTCGCTGGACGCGAGAGGAACGTTGTCGAAGGAGTACTCAGATGCAAAGACGCATCGTCTTGCTGAGAGAGTAAAAAGGAACGCCGAGTCGTCGTCGTCGTACTCTTTTTCCGTGTCCCAGAGCAGACGACGCGTAGAAGAACTCGGGGATCGAGGGTCGACGGTGTACATGTCGGCCCGCGCCGCGGCAGTTTGAAGTTGTCCTTAGCGTTGTGCGGTTGGGGACAGGGTGAACGTTTCCTGGGGTTGGACTGCCGACGTCCGGGACAGTGGGTCGGTGCCGGAAGCAATGGCCTATCCAGTCACTGAGAGCAGAGGATTAGTCAGCCGAATCGAGGCAGCAGGTGTCAAAGCGGGAGACTTACATGTCGCCCCACCAAGGGTGATCCATCAGTTCCCTCCAAGTGTGATCCTGGTAATGAGGGGTTGTTCACGAACATCTGTGCCACTGTGTTTAGCTGGCAAGTATGATGAAACGAATTTATGGATGCTCACAGTTTTGACAGGAAGTCTTGCGACTCCTGGTCCATGAAGTCGTCACCGAGCCCAGCTCTTGAAGGGAGGAAGAGAAGGTGTCAAATAGCGGTACCAGGGTCGTCTGCTTCCCAGGGAGTCTGTGGCAAATTATCAGTCTATCAGAAGCATGAGACCCGCTTCGACCAACACACGCCCTGCCCATCAGCATGTTGAAGACGCGTAACGGCGAATGACCAAAACATCAGTTGTGTACGCTATACCCAACAACCTGAGAACCTGGTCGGGAGACATAACGGGTACTGTGCCGCAGATAGAAGTGATGAGAAGCTCGTGTCCAAGCTCGCTCAGGAGCGCATGCGGCATAGGGGTGCGTTCTGACCCCCCACCGACATTGTGACCCCAAGGGTCGACGAGTAACGAGTATGTGTCAGATCCGGAAAAAAAAGAAAGCATGTGTACTCGGGTCTTGATGTCGCGATTGACCGTAAAACATATGTTGTGGAGGGGTAGATATAGCACAGAAGCTATGATGGACCTCCCTAAGTGTGTATGTCATGTATAACTGCCCACAACCCTGCCCAAGCCCAAGGCTGGTCGACGACTTACCGATGCTCGCGGCACTGTGACACGTAAAACTGTGACACCCAGCACGGTAAGTGCATACGGCCCTCTCAAGCTGTAAGTGATAAGATAATCCATGTCGCCTCCGGTATGTAGCTGTTTCCTGTCAGCCCGTTACGTTTGAGTCATTGCCCCCACAACGCAACAATGGCAGTATCTCCGCACTATATACGGTCGAGAACGGTTAGTAAGTGGCGCCTTGTCGTGAAAACTGCACCGAAAGAAACTCTATACTAGAGGTATTCGGGGTCTCCCCGCTAGTGGCAAAGATACACACCACATCAAACAGCACACCCTTGTCTCACTGATGAAGCGTGTTCTTCCCGAGCAACGCGTTTGTCCATCACTTTCATAGCGAGCTCTCTACCATTCGGGATGTCAGCTTGACGAGGTAAACGGTGCGCACACATTTCCCGCACAGCCTCCAAGACGCCGAATGGACTTGAAGTCGTTCTTGGATAGCTGAAGGGGGGCACGAAGACGTTTGGTAGGTTTGGTGACGGCGACTGTTGAGGAGGCGACCGCTATGCGGTCGTGAAGAGGCGGGAGAGAAGGCGCACTAGCGCGGAGTGGCGTTCATATAGCGGTGGGGTCATGAAGGAGGGACGTTCTGATGGATAAGACTTCAGGGCTGTTGCAGCGTCCCGTAGCTTTGAGACCGGGCAGCTCGCGTTCAGCGGCAGGATCGAAGCGAGGCTGAGCAAATTAGTTGGAAATGCATTCGAAACAGAGCGATTAGTTTTTCATAACCAGGTGTGGATAGCTGTGAGGCTCCTTCTCGTTCACGGTCGACGTGAGTGTCAGGCTAGAGATAGTCGTTTATGAATATAGTGGCCATGGAGGAAATGTATGGACGTACCTCTGATGTCCATGTTGACAGCACTTGGGCTCTCGTTTACGCCCAAGTAGTTTGATACGACCGAAGAAACCCATTGTAGAAGAAGAAAGATGATGCGAACGCGAGAAGGAAAATGAGAAAAGAGAAAGAGGCAAAACAAAACAAGAACAGGTGGAAAAGGTCAAAGGGACAAGAGGCTTCAGCTCTTCTGAGGGACGGACTCAAAAGGACGACGGGTGTCAGCCCCAGGGGGAGGCTGACTATCCTCGGCCGCGGACGTTCGCCGGGTCGGGTCGATTTTCGGCGGGGCGACGGATCATGGAGGCTACGATACGTACTCCTGGCCGGCGAAAGTCGATTCTGACTCGAGAATGAGTGCGCTCCTGTGCGCCGCGGTCCGCAAACCACCATGCAAGCGCTGACACAGTAGAGGACCAGCAGTGTTGGCGCGTCACCGTATTGATGATGCGCCTCAGCGCTTACTCAGTGCTCTCTCGTTGGCACACGGACTGTCATCAGAGAGCGTACATAGTTATCATCGTGAGGATAACATCGACATATTGTGACTATAAACGTACTGTAAAGTCCATCTTATAGCCTCATATATGATTTGCTAACCCTTAAAACGATGCCCTTAGCTTAGCGTCGGGGCTTTTTCGAAGCATACCAACATGTCACACCTTCTTCGTCATCGACGGCCCTCCCATTCAGATCTCTTTCTATATCGTGCGCTTGGTATTCTGGCGGACTTGATAGAAGACATATTTGGGCTGTTTCAAGAGTGAACGCCCGAAGACTCTGGTGAGCATGAGTTCCTTGTCTCGCCACATCATGAAACCTCAATGGGCCTGTGCACTGTAGCCGTTACCACGTAACTGAGTGGAGTGTGGACGTTCTGCTCTGAGATGTGCAGAAAGGCAGTACCACTCGAGGATGGTCAAAATGCATTTTGGAGATAGCTCCATCCTCTGTTGTTGTTCTGACGACGCCACAATCGCGAAGTTCCATCATCATTTGTCACCCTCCCGCCTCACTTGAGCAACAGCACGAGATACTCCATATGCTCTTCGTCCTCGAACACACACTGACCATTCCCATCCCCACAACCTTGGAAAATCGTTTTCCGCTTGATAAGGGACGCTTCGGCTTCGGCTTACATCATCATGGACTTACATACATGGACAGTTTTGGCTGCCCCATCGCGCCTGCCTCAACTGTCGCTCTGGGGCAAACTGCGTGTCGCATGGATTTTACGGAGCTACGTACGAACAACTACGTCGTATTAAACGCTCCCGCCCGGTTATGCCTGGTCGCCCCCCCTCCTTTCTTTTTCCCTCTTTTTCCCCCCCCTTCCCCACTCTTCGGGGAGGAGCCGGATATTCTTTCCGAGGGAACGATAGACAGTTTGCGCCTATCAGGTCCTTTCGCCACCGCTGCAGACCTCAACACGTTCATCAAACAACAGATCCTGCTACAACGGCGGTATAGACGTCCCCCAGGATATGAAATCCCCGAGTCCGCTTGTTTTCACTCATGCCGACCTCAACATGCGCAACATCATTCTCGATGACAGCGGTCGAGTGTGGCTTATTGACTGGGGCCTGGTCGGGCTTCTATCTCTGAAGTCCTGGGAGTTCGTTCTCATGACATTGACAAGCAGGAGCGTCGTTCTCCAAGCACCCCTCTTTCGTGGAGGCGTTGTGTGCCGTTTATCACCGGTCCTGACTTCGGTCGCTATCGATGGGTCGCTGGGCGTGCTCCATAAAGTAAGAAGTGCCCAGCAAATCTTACACACGCGTACAACAAGCCCGTATTGCATAGGCGTTTTGCCGCGATTCTACGGAAACTAAATTACCGCGTTACGGCCTCAATCTTTGAAGCGACCAAGGGAGGAGAGTCCTCCTAGAGCAGATATCTTAAAGCCCAAAAAATGCTTACACCCTGTTATTCTCAACTCACCAATTGTGACTAGGATCACGCCTTTCCAGCGTGACGTGTCTATCTACAGCATTGATGCGCTTCGGGATAATATTATAATTCTACTTCCCTCCGAGGCTCAACGTGACTTGTCAATTCATAATACGTTAGCCCCATCATCGCTTCCGACCCAATGAAGTGTGTAGTATATGCTTGTACAATTAAACGTGCCTACAAGAGGTCCACCAGACTGCATCCGACTCCTCCAGCTGTTGCAGGAGTGGGGGTCTGGCTCGCACTCCGAGTCTCCGACGCCGCCACTATTAACCTAGCAAAAAAGGCGAGGTGGGCAAACACGCGCCTCTCACGACTCACGAGCAAACGACAGTACTAGTCAAGTCCGGACCCGGACTTAGCGCTCAGTGCCCGCCGACCTCGGCGGCTCAAGCTCGTACTTATGTTGGCACCGGACCACCATCATAGAAGCGTCCTTATCGAGGTGAGCACAACTATATACATACCGTCAAGTACGACTCATGATCTCGTATACGACTCGCTCGATCCTTACATACTGCCTGTAGCGGGCCTCTTTGAAGCCATATCCACATGTCACGAACCTTTTGACTCATCGACGATCCCCCCATTCAAATTTTTTTCTATATCGTGCACTTGGTATCCTGGCGGATTTGATAGAAGATGCTCTGTTGGGCTGTTTAAGAATGAACGCCCGCAAAAGCATGGTAAGCATGGTCGCATTGCTCGCCACATCATAGGAACCTGCTGAGTCTGTGCGCCGTAGCCGTCCCACGTAACCGAATGGAGCGAGGAGTTATGCGTTGAAATGTGCAAAAAAGCGATACCACTCGAGGGTACTAAGCCTTCCTTTGGACGCGGCACCATATTCAGCATCGACGACGCCACAATATCGAAGTTCGTCCTTCGTGATTATAGAAGCTCTTTTGACCAACAGCACGAGGCACTCCACATGTCTTTTGTCCTCGAACACACTTCAATTCCCATTCCACAAATTCGCAGAATTGTTACATTTGAAGAGCCACACTTCGCCCATATTCTTATGGACTTTATCCATGGACAGCGGCTGGATCGCGCCTGGCCTCAGCTTTCATTCTGGGCCAAATTGCGCGTCGCATGGATTTTACGGAGCTACGTCAGGCAATTCGCCCGTGAGGCGTATTGACTGCTCTCGCTCGACTATTACCTGGTCCACTAGGAGAGGGCCCGCGATTCTTTCCCGAGGGAACGATAGACAGTCTGCGCCATCAGGCCCCTGTCGCCACTGCTGCGGACCTTAACACGTTCATCAACAACAGATCCAGCTATAAAAAACGGCGGTATAGATGTTCCTCAGGGATACAAGATCCCTGAGCCGCTGGTTTTCACTCATGCCGACCTCAACATGCGCAACATCATTCTTGATGACAGCGGTCGAGTTTGGCTTATTGACTGGGATTGGTCGGGCTTCTATCCGAGGGGTCCTGGGAGTTTATTCTAATGACTAGACAAGCGGAGACCCATTCTATATAGAAACCCCCCTTTTCGTGGAGGACGTTGGTACCGTTTACTTCACCGATCCCGACTTCGGTCGGTATCGCTGGGTTGCTGGGTCGTCTTCCATAGAGTTTCGCATCAGTGCTTTTGAAAAGTCCGGAATTTATACAGACCGTTTCATGACTTCATTACACACCTGTCCAGGTTCAGAAACTTGTTAACGGTACTTACAAGTCATGTGGTAAGTCTAGCTTGTGTGCATCCAGTGGTCGGTTACCATCCTCGCCACAACCGAGTACGCGGGAGTCTATTCTCCTGTTATACTGGGGCACGAGCCGGAGGCAGTGCGATTAGCATCATCGCCATCGTAGTGCGTCCAGAAGTTCTACCATGTTTCTGTCTTCCTTTTGCCACGGCTCCAGCTGGGTCTTCGTATGGATGACCGCGGTGTTGGCAGTCACTGGTTGCGTTTCTCTGCCATGAGTCGACCATATGCGTTGGACGCGGGCCAGGGTCGGGATTGACAGCAAGAAATACCGCGACATCGGTTCCCAATACCTGCCTTAGCACTTACATCGATCTACAGGAATCAACAGGACCCCTTGTGTACTGTACGCGTAAGCCCTAGTGAACGCCAGCCATTGGTCATACCATCTACATGCACCATTAAAGACCGTCGATGCGCTTCGTAGACAATATTTCTACTTCTTTCAGAGGCTCGAAATCACCAGGGGGATTCATTTTGGGTGACAATATTCTGCACACGGGACCGATCTCAATTTACATATCTTTCACTTGTTGTAGCGATACTTGTCTCAAACATCCATCACGAGCTGCGCGTAAAGGAATGTTACTGTATTTTCTGCCACTTTTGCGAGAAAGTCGAGGCTACCCCCGCAATCCGGACAGACTTTTGGAAAATCTGAGACTCTATTCCCTGTTCATTTCTACTAGTTCATTTCACAAAACCGGATTTTATCCGGGTTGGGCTAGCCTCCTGGCGGTGTCTACACAATTCTCCAGGGCCCTCACGCATCTGGCAGAGTCTGGCAGCTGCCGAACGCAGGGTCTAGCGCCTGGCATGACCCGACATTCCGGCGATATCCGCCGCTTGTAAGCGGTAAACGTGGGTGTTCAGAAACTACTGCGACGACCTCAACAGCCCTTTCCGCTGTCGACGCCGTCTGCCTTTGGGAGACTAGCGACGATCGCAGCTGGCAAGCGGAGTGTATAAAAACATATTGTGCAGAAGTAAGTTCCTCGAATAATGTTACTCACGACCCAAACTTTAAAAATAACTACGATATTGTGGACCACCTCCGTATACAGTATGTCCCGAAGTCAACGACAACTAGTTCAGACCCTTTTGTATCGCGCACAGGGAGGGTCGGCATTTTAGCCGATATCATAGAAGATACTCTGGGTTTATTCAAGAACTCGCGTCCACAGAGCATGGTTGGTCGAGACCTACGCTTGTCCTCTCTTGTGTGTTGACCAAGTTCCTATCCTGTAGCCATCCCAGGCGGCTCAATGGAGCCCGGAGTCATGTCTTCAGAAGTGCAGGCAAGCTAAACCGCTAGACGATGCGAGAACATTTTTGGGCGAAGGCTATGTATACTCCATTGATGACGCCACAGCCGTGAAGGTCGCGATGGACTTCGCTCTCGACGTCACACCAGGCGAAGAGCGCGAGGTGCTCAATATGCGCTTTGTCCTTGAACACACCACGATCCCCACCCCTAATATCTACACTGTCATCCCACTGCCAAGCGGTAGCCAATCGTACATGGTGATCGACTATATACAAGGGCAGCGACTGGACCACGCGTGGGCCTCGCCTCTCCATCTGGGCCAAGCTCCGCGTCGCCTGGACACTTCGAAGCTACGTACGACAACTACGACGTATCACTCACACCCCGCTCCTCCATACCGGGACCCCTGGGGAACGGTCCCAGAAGGTTCCCGGAAGGAACCATAGACAGCGTACGACAGTGCGGCCCCTTTGCGACCCCCGCCGATCTCACCAGATTCATCAACAACAGATCCAGCGGCAGTAGGGGCAACGACGTACCCCCGTGAATATGTGGATCCAGAACCTTTGGTCTTTACTCATGGTGATCTCAACATGCGCAACATCATCCTCGATCATGACGGCCTAGTTTGGCTTATTGACTGGGGCTGGTCGGGCTTCTATCCGAAGTCCTGGGAATTTATCATGATGATCAGCCAAGCTGAAGATCATCCGGGCGGAATCACACCTCCCTCATGGAGGCGTTGTGTACCATTCGTCACTGATCCTTATTTCGGTCGCTATCGATGGCTAAAAGGACTGCTTCCTTGACGCACCCGCAGTCTTCCGACATGTACGTAGTCACGGTCGCGATTTGTTCAAGTGAAACATGTCCAGCAATTAACGAAATCTTTTGTTAACATGTCATGGAAGACACGCCTTATTTTCGGAGACATTATAGTCTGTTTCCATCTTCATTTCTCGCATTCTTTAGCATGTATGGCTTCTGTCAACAACAGTTGAATATCAAAGAAATTTCGGCCGCGTCAAACGCAACACATGCAATCACTACTTGTCGCTCGCCCATGGACCATCATGCATCATGCTGGGAAGCTGCCAGTGTATTGGTTCCCAATACCCTCCCCAGTGTACCCAAATACAGGTGAACGCGATGTGCTGTGCGTGTGACACTTTCTATGTTATCACCCGCACTATCTGAGCTTTCTAGGGTTTGTGCAGCCCGAGCGTAGTGCAGAGCAGCTTGATGAGGCACGGCAGCGCCAGGCAACCTCGAAGCCACGTTCCAAGACACATGCTTAAAAAACCATCGGGCTCGTATAAAAGCTCTTTCTAATTAATGCAAGTCGGATTCTCGCATCCTCTGACCCATCGTGAACGCCCTATCATGGACATTGATCCAAACCAATTGATCGAAGTGCATGCATGCCTTGCAGAGCTGGTGAGTTATAAGACTATTCCTTCTTGACATGGAAACTCAACGTCGCCCGGTTCGATCAAAACATCTACGCCACAAGCTAGTAGAGCACGGTCGTGATCCTAGCGAGAAATCACGATTCTGGTTCTCCGATCTCAAAGCTAGTGACTTTGGCGAAGTCGTTACTTCAATCATTGTTCAGCCTTGCAGGTCTCGTGAATTTACCCACCCAGAGAAACTCTGCCCGGCCTCTGCTACATTGGCGTTTCTGTGCTGTCACTGCGCGCGGCGACTAGAAGATAAAGTTGTATGCTTTATGTTTGACATTGAGAAGGAGGAGGGGTTACCGAGGTCAAGGAACGCATACATTGCGTACGTTGTTTCGAGCCATTTAAACGTACAGGGATAATCAAGTACTGACTCTTTTCGGGTAGTGTAAACCGCTCTGGTTACCTCACGTCCTTGCGGGCCGTCGACGAACTTTGCAGACGATTCGACTTCGATCAGACCCTCGACGTGACCTTGGCCAAGCTGATCGGCCTCATCATCAAACACAAGCTTCATCGTTTTAGGCTTGACTCGAATCGCAGTGGATGTCTATGCTGGACTCAGCGCGTGGTCTCTCAACTTGAGGTTGATGGATGGATTTCAGAAGAGGCTGCAGATACAGTCGAAAAGACAGTGGAGAAAGCTCGTGAAATTGATACTGTGTGGTGTCCAGAAGATGATGGTCGCTTTGACTGAATTTCTCTGTTCTCTATACACAGATGTGCTTTGTGAGAGTAGATTCGCTTCCAGCCTGTAATCGTACTCCGTCTCGTTGCGGCAATCGTATCTAACGGTGTTGCGAAGCGACTAGCGGTGGGGCGTGTTGTCCCCCCCCTTCCCCGCGTTGTTGCATCTAGGGTCCGTGGGCTATTGGGTGTCTCACGTCTTGAGCGCAATGATACGGTGACCTTTGTGCATAGCTCTCACTTCGGAGCCATTGCATGTACTCATTTTATCCGCAAGGTGCATTGGGTACCCACGCCTGAGAATCCTTGGTAGTGTGTCTGAAGTGAAAGTTTTGTCGATTCCTTGGTGGTGAGCTATGAAAACATTGTTCAAAGCTGCGTTCACATAATTCGTTTGAATATTCTTGAATATTCTTAGACACCAACCAATGCTCTCTCGACCTTTCCACCCTTCTTCGCCCTCTTTCCGACGCTCTCTTTCATACCCAAACCTACGCTCTCCAATCCCTCCAACACAGCGCCCCACACCTCCTTGCCCACACCCGGCCCACACACGCCGCGCGTCTGAACCCCATCCAACACCGCGCGCACCGCAAACGCCAGCGGAAGACCCACCGTGCGCGCCATCGCCCGACGCGCGCTCGTCGCCGTACGCCACCAGCGTGCTCGTGTGCACCTCCTCCTCGACGGGCTGCGTGCCGGGAATCGTCGCGGGCCGCGCGACGATCTCATGTGAGAGCATCACAAGGTCGCGCTCGCCGGGGTGGTAGCGCAGTTGGGTGCGCGAGTACGCTTGCGAAGAGGTCGATCGCGGGGAGCGGTGCGCGAGGGAGCGGGATTGGGCAGTGAGTCGCGGAGGAGGGGAGGAGGCCGAGCCAGGCGAGTGCGTCCAGGAGCGCTGGGGCGTCTGACTCGGGCACGAGTTGAAGGACGGCGGAGAGGAAGGAGGCGGCGTCGGCGGGGACGGGGATGCCGAGAGCGTGGCTCAGTGCGGAGTGTGGAAGCGCGGCCCAGTGGTCGAGGTGGATTTTGCGCTCTGTGTCGAGGAGACCTATCGTCTTGAAAGAGTGCATGAGGGAGGAGAATCCTGGGTACCTGTTACGAAGTCAACAATGTAGTCACGAAAGGGAGGAGGATGGATCACCCACCGGATGGTTCCGCGAACCAACGTCCTCAGATCCTCTAACCGCGCCGAGGCTATATGTGTCCGCGTATGAAAGGCTATCCCGGTTGGCGATACCCTCCAACTTCAATACCTCCGACACCGGCAACTCTGAGAATCCCTCCTTGAGGATATTCTTGCCTTCCACCTCCTTCACCTACGACATCAATGAATCTGCCGCCTATCATGATAGTCCAAAATTTTGCCACTCACCTGGTCCCAAAGCTTATACCGCGCGCCATTCAACGCCGCACCAAGCACACCACGCGGGCTCCAGCTAAACTTGTATTTCAACGGCACGTCCGCATGCTCAGGCGCCGGGAGGCCACCACAGAATGATGTAAACGACGTGACACGCTTTGTTCTCCATCCGCAGTTGCGAGAGGAGAGAGATAGCTGAGCAGTGATCGATGCCTGGATCAAGGCCGATCTCGTTGAGGAGTATCACGTCCGAGGCGAGCGCTCTGTGGGGATGTCAGCACTGAAGAGTAGAAGAGAAAGTAGAGAGCAGACCTGTCATGCAGAGCGCGCATTGCGGGAGAAATGTACGAGCGAGGCAGTGACCATGTGCTTCTTAAACTTCAAGCACAATTCTGCAACCTGCGGGTGCAGTGGAACGGGGAGTAAACTTTCTGCTAGTCAGCGCTATGCCGGGCTAAATGCTCAGATACTGCTCACCTAACGACGACGTCCGCCTCCTGTACAAGCCTCTCGACCTTCTCTTGGTCATTCATGTCAATCCTAACTGCGCTTGCATTTGAGTGTATGCAAGTCAGACGACGAGCGTCCTCAAGCTCGTTGCTCGCTATCCGTTCATCAGTATCTGCTTTGCCTTCGTAATAGCAAAGACGTACCAACGACGAGCCGAACATCTACATGTCGTGCAATCTCATCCACCGCGGGCCCAGCGACCATCCCACTACCGAACATCAGCACATTCTTCTTCTGCGCGGTCTGCTTGACATCGTTCTTCTCCAGCCCTTCAGCCGAATGCTCTGCGCCAGACGCAGCAGACGCAGCCGAAGCAGTCGTGCTCTCCTTCACACGCGCGCACCTTCTCCGCCAACCACGCATGCTCGTCCCGCAACAACACGCCCCCACTCGCAATCGTCGCCTTCTCGACCTCCGCGAGCTTCGCTGCATCGCCCGGCGCGCCTGTGTCCCCCGCGATCACGGCCTTCAGATACGGGCTCAAACACGTTGGAGAAATGCTCCGACGCCTCGCGCGGGAGCGCAGTCGGGAGAATGTCGACCGCCATCATTGTGAGCGGGGGTAAGTGCGCGGGGAGCGCGGCGGGGCGCGTCGTAAAGTGCGGTTCAGAGAGGGTGGAGTGACGAGGGAGGGAACTCGAGGGAGCCCCTGTGTATGTTTCGTCAGCGCCACAAGTATGAAACGGGAGAGGGAAGAGTCATACCTGGACGTCGCAACTAATGTCACCGACACAAACGAAGCGGCCTTTACTCATTGGCGCATCGTGCTCAAGATGCTCGTTTCCCATTATGCGTGGGAAGCCTTGCGCCCAGCCGGCGCCGTTGAGTAGGAGGGTGACATATGGTGCGATCTGGGTATGTTTTGTGAGCTACCGAGCGGCGAATACGGTTGTATATGCGTACCCGAGAGTGGAATATAGAAGTGTACGACTCAGGATGAGCGTAGTAGTCATCACGAGAGAAGGGCTTCCCGTCCTCCGGACAAAATAGTCCTTTGGAAGGGCCGTGGACGACGTAAATCTATATCAAGTTCAGTCAAATGGATATTGAAGGAACTGACAAAGAATGTTCACCTTGCGTGAATCCGTGTCTTATATCACTGAGTGAGTTTCTGATCCCTGGATCATGGAAATAAAAGCACATACTGGGATCGGGCGAGAAGGGCTGGTAGTCCGTCGACCGTGACATGTTGGATAGGGAGCTCAGCAAGGAGGTCCAATGCGCCTTGCGCGACCTTGCCCGTGCTAGTATTTTCAGCTATGATATCACGCGGAAATGTGGTCTTTTAACACACCCAGTGACGCATATAACCACTGGCCCGAGCGATTCAGGCGTGCCCTCCGATGCGATGCGTTCGCCTACGAGTGAGCGCAAGGATTGCTTGAGCAAAGGCAGGGAAGGGTTGTGTGGTGAGGGCGTGGTGTGCTCTACAAAACGTTTAAAACTGAGACATAAGAACCTAATAGAAGACATACGAGGAAAAGGTGACGCAATACCGCGTTCGAGAAGGGCATGAGCGAGCGCAGAGAGGGACTCAAGTGCTCCCGCAACTGTTCACGGATGAGATTCGCTGCTTAGACGAGGTGACTATGCGTGCGCACTCCGGCAAAACCACCCAAATCCAACCGTTCGTTTGCCATTCTCGTCGGTCAAGAGTTCATAATCCACGAGCTTTGCACTCAATGGGTTTGGCTCTTGCGAGAGGGAGGGATTCAAGAACTTGGAGAGCAGCTCCGTGTTGTACTCTTTGCCCCTTGTGCGTATGCGAGAACATGAGCTGTGTCCGTGGTACAGTGGTGGTCTTTCCGTTTGCATCTGTGAGCGGAACGGGATCCGTGAGGACCTCGCTGAGTGTCGGTGTTTCCTTGATACAAGAACGACGTGCGCAGGTGCAAGTGTGTCGTGAGGGGTCGCTCCGGCCTGTAAAGCCTCGATTCCTGAGTCAAAGTCAGGGTATGCAGCGACGCACCTCTTTGAACTCTTGCATAGTTGTACACTCTCCGCTCGCAAGGCTGTACCAGGACATTTACACCCTCTTTCCTCACAAGCTCATGTATCGCCTCTGGTGTAAGTGGGCACCGTCGCTCCCATATTCTCGAGGGGTCTTCACGTCGAATACCAATCGTAAGACCCGTCGAGGCATGGCGTATATGTGGTGGTGCGAGCGCGCTGCGGACGTTGAGACTAAAGGGTGCTCGTCGTAGAATAGGCATCTCGTCGTGGTCGTGGTTATCTCGTAGTGTGTTGTGACAAAAGGGACAGGATTTGGGGCGTCGTAATCGCGGCTGTCGGTGATGGGGCGTCGAGGGTCGTCGGTAGCGGGGAGTGGGCGGTATATATATCCAGGTGTTGTCGTGGAAGGCGCACAGGGACGTCAGGTGTAGGCTGTTGATCCGTCCGATCGACGGCGGTGTCCACCAGCCTGCCAAGCGGCGACGCCCACCCCGCCCGCAGCGTGGAGACATCAAAGATTGGCGAGCGCGCGCCGGTATGACGACGAGGAGCACGGAGGCGAGCACCGTGGAGAACGATGGTCACGACGCCATGCTCGAGAAGCGGCTGCACGCGTCTCAGAGCGCGTCGCGTCCCTTGCTCGTGAATTCTCCAGTGGATTACGTCAGCTGTGTGGCGTCACACGCGCTGTCTAGGGTCCCCGGCCTGTGGACGCGTTGCACGTTGCCGCAATATTCGCCCACGCTGCGATAGAGATAACCTCGAAATTCTCAGCATTTTGCGCGTGCGAGTATTTTTCGTGCCTCGCGTGGAGCATAAAACATAAAAAACAGGCATGAATGAGCCCCGTGGAGCCCTGGTCTACTCACCTACTGACAACCTTTATCCTCCTTTACCTCATGTTACTATTTTACGCTCGCTGGCACTGCATGTTATGGTACAAATGGTTAAATTTGAGGATTCGTAAGCGATACATGAAATATATGAATAGATATAGGGGAAACAGAGAGTTGGTAAGGTAAAACCGATCGCCCTAGAGGGCATCGAAGAAAAAAAACAAGAAACAAGAAACAAGAAACAATGGGAGGCTATTCAGGATTGATGAGCAGCACAAGAAAGCATCCCAGCGAAAAAAGACCCAGAACTAGACCACGATTCGGGAGAGACCATGGAAGAAGGCCCGTTAGCAAAACAGACCCACAGGCGAGACGTACTCACGTCACCGCCACAGCCCTCGCGCACACCCCAGCGACCCCACCACGGCCCCACGAAAGAAGACCAGAGGACTAGAAAACCATCGAGCAGAAAGAGAGCAGGCATCGCCGGACTGGTGGATCAA
>JAOCPU010000085.1:0-83906 GCA_035772785.1 Phlebiopsis flavidoalba
CTGACAGCCTCTCGTGTATCTCTGTAGGTGTCCATAAACCATGATACGATCACTCGGCTCCTCGAAACTCAAGAAGACTCGCTGGCACTCAAGGGGACCGCCTCTTCCGTCAGCTCGGCAGTGATGCCGGTTGACTTTTCCAAGTGCGTGTCGCACGCCGCTCAGTAGGATTAGATGTTTCCGCTGTGGGTAAGGGTATTACCGGCGACTCGTAATTGAGTGTGGAGATGACGCGAACATGCCTAACTTAGAGTAGCTGCGAGAATCTCTCATTGTGTAATTATATGTATCTATAATAGTAGACTCTGTTTGTGATCATTGATACTATATGTTACACATCACAACACTGCTGGTGACCTGTGGGTCGACCTGGGACTCGCGGGTTCTGGACCCGTGGGTATGGGTGACCTGTGTCCCAATACCTGTTAGAGTCCAGGTGGGGTAGTTATGAAGCTGAGGTACCCGCGGGTACGGGTCCGGATCGATCCGCGGGTGGACTCGTGCAGAGCTTTACATTGGTATTGTGAAAAACGGTCTGCCCGCGGATCTCGTCTCTGACCGCGACAAGCTGTTCATTGCACGCTTTTGGCGCGCATTGGTGAAGCTCACGGGTGTCAAGCTGAAGATGAGTTTCGTCGTACCACCCCGAGATCGACGGCGCAAGCGACACGAACGAATTGCACAATTATCCAGGCGCTCCGCTTTTATGTACAACGCAATCAATGGGGCTGGGTCAAGGCTCTGCCGCTCATCCGGTTCAACTACATGAACACTGTTAACGCCTCGACCAGGCGTGCATGTAGCCGTTATGTATTATGGGACTATCTTTCTAACTGCCTGCATTGCATTATCGGGCTATGGCTCAGTGGCAGTATGTTTCACTATCCCATATTCTAGAATGGGGGATAGGCATATGTTGAAAAATACCGAAAATATTCTAGGTGGTAGAGCCATCAAAACAAACCATATGTCAGTTAAACAGTTTTGTCATATGTTTTGATGGGAGGGAGCTATGAGGCAAAATAGAGTTTTCTGCAATATGCAACCCTATGGAATTGCGGAAAAAAGCGCTCAAAAAGCGCCAGGAACCGGTTCCCATCAAAAGCTTTGTGGCACTGATGGTGCCTGCTTCCAGATAAGATTCTGCTTCCATCAAATTAGATTAGATATTGATGGGCTAGCTCCTGGCATTATATTCCGCTTTTCCTGCCCATTTCTGCTGCTATTCCTGCCCTCCCCTTTCGTTCCCCTCCATTCCTGTGTGTAGGTCACATAGATATACATCTGCAGAGCTCAGATCTCGAATTTCGAGAGGTTCCATGATGTGCAGGGCTCACAGGAATATAAATACCATTATAATTAATAAAAAAGCGGTCAAATAGCACATTGGGGGGTATACCCTGGGGGAATGGGAGCTCAGAAATGGGCGGTATGCTTGCTATTGTATAGGTATACATTGGGGCAATACAGAAATGAAGCTTGGAAGCTATCCAAGCACATGGGAACAATAGGGATATATATTATTCTGGGGAAAAGCGGAAAAATAATATTTGGGCAGGTTCCCTTGGGGGTATTATTGGTCTGGGGGTCGTTGTATCTATCTAGGATAATTGTATAGCATTGTGATAGTGTATATACAACGCTGGAACACCAGGGGATCAATACAGCACATGCTACATGCTGATATATACCCCAAAATAGGGGTACCCAGCATAAAAGCGAAAATGCGCATTTACCCCTGGGCTCTACAGCGGTGGGATACCTTCTGGCCGTTGTCAATATACGTTATACATATAGTGGACATGTGTAGAATTATTTCAGGAGCTTTAGAACAACTTCCCAGGTGCTGTAGCCCTTAAACCCAAAAGAAAGCGTCATTTAGGTTTTTAAAAAAGCGAAAAACATGTGCACCTATTCACACACAAAGCAGTATAATTCTATTCCAGCTGTAGAACACATTCTACATACCTTCCACACATGCTACAATTTAGTTTACATCAATCCCCCAAGTGGGTGGAAAGATGTGCTAGTGTTACAGCAGAATGCATGGGGTTAACATGAATCTGTGTACAATTACACAACTTCCTGTCTGTTTCTATGCTCTGACAGGCTGTACATGTCCCCCTCCTTTCGCAAATTTGTATATAAGGATTTTCAGGGGTGTAGAATACGATGGAGATATCAGCTAAGCTTCAAATGATACTGCAATACCATGATTTGGGCTTAACCCTAAAATCCGAAAATAAGCGCCAGGATAATCGACCAAGATCTGGAGGATCGCACTAGCTACAGCCATTCCATTGCTACCACAATTTATGGGCATGTATTGGGCACCTATAGGGTACTTCCTATCCACTCAAAATAGTGGAATATCGATCTGGAGGATATAGGGGGAGTAGCCATCAATTCCGTAAAAATATGTTCTCAAACATTCATATCATGTTAAAACCTTTGATCTACATGATGTAAATACTTCTAAATAGTGTATCTACATGGGGGAAATGCTCCAAAACAATCCCCAATCAATAGGAAGCAATGCCCAGACCCCCAGATTTCGAAAAATACCCGGAAATTCGAAACAATTCCCAGGATAATGGGAATGTGTCAGATAATGTTCCTATGTTATGGGCATACTCAGGGAACATATAAAAGCTTAAACGCGAAGCAGGGAAGCCAGGGGAATGCAGGGGAACCCAGGGTACCCTATTGAAAATCGCTGAAAAAAAGCGGAATATAAAATCGTAAATATATTGGTAGCACCCCTGGCAGGCCAAATATGGAAATTTCCGTTCGGTGAGCATGTTCTAAACATACATAGGTGCTCAGACTACAATACAGCGCCCTAAATAAGCAAGGGGGAAGCTGGGGAGCAACCCCAAATGCAGCCCAAAAGCGGAATTGATGGGAAGCGGATTGCCATCAATTCTGAGCCAAATCAGGCAAGTGGCAGCCCCTGGGCCTGGCCCAGGAGAGAACCAGCCGCACTTTCCCGCATTCGGGCGCTTATTTTGCGAAAAAAGAGTCGGCTCCGGGAATGTATTTTGTGATATAGCTCCTCCAGATTCCCCATCAAAACATACCATTCTGGGTATGTTTAGGATGCCCTGAGTGATGGCTACAACATTGGTTTTGACCCCCCATTCTAGAAGTACAGGGCATTACGGCTGCCACTGAGCCCAAGCCCGATAATGCAATGCAGGCAGTTAGAAAGATAGTCCCGTTATATATAACGGCTACATGCTCTGGTGCCTCGACCATTCACCGACTTCACTATCCATTCCAGCTTCGTTTTGCAGTCGCTCTCCTCGCATTATTACCCCCCCTTGCACGCCCTTGTCCCGACGCCTCCGACGACGAGATCACCGCCGACAGCCGAGTCCTCGTCCTCGTGCTCTTGAGACCTACACGATGGAGGCGCAGGACAACCTCTTTGCTCGCGAAGACGCAGCAGGCCGCTGCCGCGGCAGCATCTTGCGGTGACGAGATTGTGTATCATATTGGCGACCAGGTCCTGCTTTTTCCACCTTCCACCGGGCGTCGCGAATACATGCAGCGCGGTGACAATCGCAGTTGACAGTTGCCAAGTTTTATGTGCCAGCTACGATGGGCCCGTACCGCGTATCCGCTGCAAATCCTGGCGCTTCCTCGTACACAATCCTCGAGCTACCACCCGAACACCTCCACATCTTCCCTACCTTCCATGCGTCCCTCCTACGCCCCTTTGTGCCGAAACGACAACTCGCGATAACCCCTCCCGCGCCGCATGCGCAAAACCCGGCCTGGTGGTCACCCCTGACGGCGAACAGGAGTGGCACGTCGAGCGTGCGTATTTTGGACCGTCGTAGACGCGGTCGCGGTTTTCAATATTTGGTTCGTTGGACTGGTTATGGACCCAGAGCACGATTCTTGGTTACACTGGTTCTGAAGTTTCTGATTTACAAGCACTTGATGAATTCTTGGTTTCTAATCCTTTACCTCCTTAGTTTAATTTTTTTGGGTGGGGAAGAGTGTAACCCTACGGTTAGCACATTCCCGATTAGGCAGTCATAATAGTTGATTGTCACACACGTCCGACGTCCGGGACCTTTGCCATCTCGTACTGACGCGTCGCGCGCCTTCGTGTCGAGACTTTTCAGACTTGTCTCCGACCACGAAGGTTGTGCTTTTTCACTTTCATATTTATGTACATTTTACTTACGAGACTTGTCTCCAACCACGAAGAATCATACATTGTTCCTGTTCCGTCTTCGAGTGTTCGGTCGTTGCCGTCGCCCGCGGCGCTGGGTTCCACATTCACAAGCTCTGATTACTTTGAAATTTATATTTTGCATATTGACACTGTTTGAACATATTAAGTCCAAAAAACTACAGTGCCTATATCATGCTTCTTATGAATATGTATAAAACTACTGGGTAAAATCTTTATGTGTGCCTTATTTCAATTTTGTTAGCTAATTGTTTTGAATAGATCTGGCATCAGGATAGCTGGAATTGAGCTTCCTTAACCCAATTACAATTGTATAGATGTGGATAGCATGGCTAACAAGTTGGACTAGTCCGTTTTTCCTCTTTTTTTACTCTCATATATTGCATCTGCATCTTTTGAGCTTCATTTGATATGTTACAGTTTTTGAATAATATGTACTATTTGTTTTTAAAAAAAAACATGTGTGAGCTGTGAGAAAACAAAAAAAATGTTAAAAAAATGCGCCAATAAATAGATAAGATATTTAATATATTGATCAGTTAGCCAATATAAAGAAAAAAAAGAAGTGAATAGTTATAGCAATGGAAGTTATTTAATGAGGTAATAAAAATTATTCAATAAGGTTCTATAAAGTGAAAGGAAAGGAAATCGCTAAGGCTACATAAATTAGTAAATAAAATCATGAAAAGTAGAAAAGAAAGGGCTAATAACCACTATATAAAGGCTCTATTTAATGCATTAGAGAATTACTTAATAAGACTATGTAAAGGAGACAAAAACACAATAGTTAGTCAATTAGTGATTAAGTGAAATAGTAGTAGGTTAATACCTGGAAAGTGCTAAATCAGTACAGAAAATAACCAATTAAGGACCAAGATGTTAGTCATGAGTTAATAAATTAGTAGTTTAACGGAATAGAGATCAAGATGTTGCTATATAGTTGTTGGATAGCCAATTAATAGCCAATTAGTTGTTGGACAGTCAAATAGCAGCCAATTAGTCGATAGTAAAATGACTGTTAGTGTCAAATTATTGGCTAGCCTATATGTTTTGGACATGATTTCCAGAGATATTAATACATTTTCACTAATTCAGTATTCATCCATAGACTAAGATAGCTTCAGGTGGATTAATATTGGGAAATTCTTGAGATGTAGTTAGTAGCAATATCCAGCACTTGGTTTCACCTAGAATGGTGACAGAAAATCAGACAAGTTTTGATTCAAATTTGTATTGGAAACCCTAGGGTTAAGGTTAGTTAGATGCTCAATAAATACTCAATTTTGAATTGAACATCAACAAAAATCATATATTCCCATGCTTTGAATGATATGTTGGATTAGGAAGAGATCCCCAATATCTAAACATGCATTGGAAACAATTTATTATCCATAAATCATAAAAATATTGTGTAGCTGCTTGCCCCCCCTTCGGATAAGTATGATTGAAGTTGGAGTACACACACACATGTTAGTCTAACAAAACCTACTAATATTGCCATCATACAGGTACTTGACTAGGTATCACTACTGTTACAACTATCCTAGAGGAGGGAAACAGATACAAGAGAACGCAATCTGCATACAAACCGACAAAATATGGACATGAACGGCGGTGGGATGCGGTATACTGATGCAACAACTGAACAAACAAAAAAGAACCAAACAAGAACAAGAGACAGAGTGCAACTCTACGCGAGCGCACACGCGGCCCTCGTCCCACTCCTCCCGAGCAATGCTACCCACAGCGCGACACACAGGACATGACACCTGCACCTCGCCTAAGGCATCCTTTGTCCGCGCCGCTCCATCCAGCAACGCGTTCCGCGCTGACGAGGCACGCAGTTGTGGAACCGATGTGTACACACGCACATGCCCGCGTCGATGCCCCGAATCCCTACCTGACGAACGCCGGCCGCATCGGGCGTGGGCGAGGGGTCCTCGTCGGAGGGGCCAAGTCCACAGCTCACGTCGCGCAGCGCAAGCCGAGCTCACGTTCTCGACGTTCGACGCGCTCGCGCAGCGTCGGGCCCGGGGGCGCAGGTGGTGTCCATTGGCGTTTTCTCTGTGGCGGCGCGGGGTTGCTGGTACGGTGAAGGGAGGCGGCGGCGGTACATGGTGATGGTGGTGGTGGTGGAAATGGGGTACGTGTGCATGTGCGGGACCTGCGTCTACGCCTGGGACAGCTAATTGGTCGAGTGCTTCTGGTTGCAACAATTTGGGTGACGAGGAAGTCGCAAGTGCGTTTATGCTGTCAGCAAATATCGCATTGACCCCCTGTTCAACAATAGGCGTAGTGCTTGTGACAGAGCATCAGCACGTGCTGCATCAGCTGTTGGGCCGTGATAGTTGGCTGTGCTGGGGGGTTGTCGGCCTTGCTCCGCTTGACCTTGCGTGACGCGAAAACGGAGGGAGACCAACGAGATTCATGAACTCTTCGAAGCTGTTTGGCAGCGGGACATGGTTACAAGGTGGTGGTGAGCGTGACCATCTTTTGTGTGTTCCCTGGTGGCTGTGTCGGGTTCGCCGTAGAATTTGCAGGCGGTGGGGGTGCCTGTGACTGGGGTTGAGGGTTGCGGTTGGCCTTCCGCTTGGGTCGGCGTTCCTGCCTCACTGTTTCGACGACTGACCGAGTCCAAATAAGTTTGGCAAACAGGTTACCGAAGCTGGGCGGAGGTACATGAGCACCCGTTTGAGGGGCTGCACCCTGGGCACGAGGCGGAGCACCGGGGAATCTGTGCCAGTGTACACGGGGGCCTGGACGCACCGAAGCGTCCTGAGTAGAAGTCGCAAGCGCGGGTTGAGCTGCTGGGCGGTGGCGGGCATGCGCAGATCCAGGGGCAGGCTGGGTACCCGCAGCAGCGGGCTGACGGCCAGAGAAGAGCTGCTCTAGGGCAGCGAACGGTGTCCCCGCACGAGCGGCAGGATCATTTCGCACCTGCAGGACCGAAGAGAGGCGGATGTGGCGCCGCTGGGGCCCTGCTGACCACAGGTGCACATACGCACCGGGCTGATCTGGACGAGGGATCGGGAAGAGCATGCTGACATCGAATGACAATGAACGGAACTTCATGAGTATTGCGGATGATTGTGTCCATCGTGGTCGTGACCATCGTGATCATGCCCGTCGTGTTCGTGCCCGTCGTGTTCATGTCCGTCGTGAGCATGCTCATCATGGTTGTGCTCGTCGTGGTCGTGTCCGTCTTGGTCGTGCCAACCATGATGGTGTCCGTCCTCAGGATGGGCGAGAGCCGGAGCTGCATCCGTGTGGACTGGTGGCGCCAGTGGCATCCCGCCGTTGGCCGGGAAGCGAATGGGCATGAAAAGCGGTGGTAGTGGGGCACCGTTGGCGGCGGCGGCGGCGTTGTGAGCGGGCTGGCCAGCAGGAGCACGAGAGCGCTGTTGACGCGTCGGAGGGGCATAAGTCAAAGACTCGGGATCGATGTCGAAGCGGCATGTCGGGCAGGTTGTGCGATGGGGGCGCGTGAACCAAGGACGGAGACAGGACGCGTGGAAAGCGTGAGCGCACGGGCAGGACGATAATCTTGCGGTCAACTTCTGCTTCCGGCCGCCCTCTCTCCGCGTCAGTCGTGGCCGTGTCTGCGTCCGGACGCTGAGACGATGAGTCCTCGCCCTCCACGTCCATGCGGGTAGCGTCGCTCGTGGCCTACCTGCTTCTCCTCTGGTATATCCGAGCGTTTCGGAAGAGAGCAAACTCTCAAAACATACAGCACACACAACGCCATCGTCTCCCGCTACCCCCGCTCCATACGCTTCACCAAGCCCTCCCGGGACCTCTTCCCAAGCCCCGCCAGTAGCCGCTTCGCACGGCGCGGGTCGTCTGGCTCCTCCGCGTACAGGTTGCCCATCTGTGCCATCTGCTCACGCAGGAGTCTTTCGCTGGAACATGGCACCGAAGTCGCGCGTGCCCTCTTTGGGCCTGGAGCACGCGATGTACATGCGGCATTGCACACCGCAGCAGGCAGCATCCTCAGGGAGTGGGAAGCGCACTTCGAACGAGATGGGGGGCAGCGTCGCACCCGCGCCACCGGGGGCAGCCTGAGGCTGCTGGTTCTCGCCCGCCGGGTGGGGGCACACCAGGGTGTATATCTATGTGGAAAAGACATGCGGTTGAGCATGAACGGACGATCGCGTGTGCTTGTGTGTGCAGCGGGCTGAGACTGCTGTCGCTGACGGTGCTCTTCAGCGTGAACATGTATATCAGGGTGGAAGTGATGGTCGTTCGTTGGCTGAATCATTGCTGTCTGACTGGGGGCGACTGCATGCGTTTGGCGGTTCGTCTGTCGCTGTTCGTCCTCATCCTCGTCGTCGAGGTCGACCTGCACGCAGGCGTGTGTTTCGCCTGTGAGTCTCGCGGACGCTGTGCAGTGTCCAAAGGAGGGTGATCGTCGTTTTTCAGTAGAAGTCGCCGACGCGGACGCGGTTCAACCTCCATGAGCGGGGACTCGCTCGCCAGTTGTATAGGGCCGCTCTGTATAAGTCTCGAATCAATACAGAGTGAGCTCACACGAGCTACAATACTCGCCGACAAGGGTCCCTCTGCGGGGTGTGTCGAACGACTCTGTGGAAGAGACGACTGGTGAGAGGTCGAGACGTAAGTGTGCTGGGACCAGCCATCGAATTTCCATCTACTTGGAGGTGCCCAGAATCGTGCGTAGGCTGCGGACTGTCTTGCGACGAAACGTCCCGAGACGGCTGCTGTTCGTCGTGATCCATTCCTCGGTGTATCAGCGAGGCGCGCAATAATTAAAGAGTAAGGGGGGGTCAGTCTAGGGAAATAATAGAGTGTCAGCGTTGACTGAGAGTGGGACGCTTGTGAACGTCGTCGTGGTATGTGGAAGAGAGACGCGAGCGACGACGGTGGCCCAGTACTGCACCAGGTTCCGCTTACCCAGCCCAAGTTGACAGCGTCCTATGCAAACGCTCGAATGTTCCACCCGGATTTCTGCCGGATTCCGCCAGTTTACCTCCAAAAAGTGATCCAACCTTCCATAAACTGTATCATCCTCCAGTCATAGAGGGTCTTTTTTTGGGCCCAAATGCTGTCGATTATGTCTCACGACTGCTTGCCCACAAACGCCACATCCTCCACTTCGATGATCTCTGCTTTGTCTTCCAAGACTCGGCCACCGTTGCTCATATCTATTTCGCTCTTTGTTATGGACCCTAGCTGCGTAATTCACCCTTTCCTAATCCTTCCGACGACTCTGAAACCGCGGGTGCACCCCACCCAAACCCGCTCGCGTAATCTCATCGCTCAGCTCACCGACGCTTGTTTCCCCTTCAGGATGCCCTGACGCTCTCGAGGCCACACTCGGCAACTCGAGGCACGCCACGGCACGTACTCAGCATCAGCTGTTTTCCTGGGGACGACCAGCACCTCCATCACAACAACGACCGGCCCGCCAGCATCTGGGAAGCCACTCATACGAATGTTTGCAATCCGTCCCCAACCTCACGATTCCGCTGCGCGTGCTCACGGTATACTGACCCTACCACCCCATATCCACGGTTCTACGAACAAGAGACATCGGGTTTCTGCAACACGAAGCTAGTTTGTGCGTCCTGACTAGTTGATTCTCAATTCGCCTACAACTCTGTCGTCCCTGCCCGTGGAAGAAAGCAGTCCCGTTCCTGGGACGCTGCGGCGACTGTAGTGTGTTTCAATCTCTGCGAATCCTTTTGTGGTGGGCTATGTGGAGCAAATGTTGCCCACCCTGGAGCGTTTTTCGGTGTACCTGAGGCGTTTCGAAGAGGGTACAAACGTTTGGGGTTTGGGAAATCGCAGTTGTATGTAACGATCTGGTGCGTCTTCTATCCCTGAACTAGGACCCAAATCGCTGACGGGTCGTGCAGAATTATGTAGCGGTGCTTCGCGAATACGTGTTAGGTTTAATGAACGGCTACATTACCCATATACATGGCTAGGCTGTCCGTAATGCTTCCGCCGTGTACGGAAGGGCGTTCGTTCATTTGCACCGCAGCAACATTGAGGTTGTACTTCGAAATCCAGAGACACCGTAAGGATCAAGAAGCAGCCTATTCCGCTAAACGACAACCAAACCGTACGCCGAGTCGTAATGTTGAACCGAGGCTTCGTGCTCTGCATCTTCGCCTCCCAAGTAGGACGGCCGATTTGATATCTTCCCAAGCATACTTTGTGAGGCCCGACGTCAATCGCGCTCCCTTGGAAGGCTACCAGCTGTTCCTATACAATTCATGTCGTCGGCTGGTAACGGTCTTGGTTGGAAGTCATCCCCCGACTTGGCGCGAACTGAACATAACTCACTGCCCGAAAACCCCAGCCAGATTCTCTGTCGCGTCGAGCAAGTCCTCTGAGGATCGCTTACTCTGGTTGCGATGATGTCATTGAGGCACACACACTCCTGGACCGGAGTGTCGAGACGGAATAAAACCAATCGTACGCGAGATATAAGCAGCGCTTACATATACACTCATCCTTTGCTCGCCGTACTCACCCTCGCGCGCAGGTCCTTATGTTCTCGCCGTTCGTCGTAGCCAACGGATCGTTTAGTCGGGCATGCTCGACCTCATGCACGCTTCACCACGGGACACAGCGACGTCAAAATACCATGCTATTCGCTATTTCCTCGAGCTGTGAACCCGTATAAACAAGTGCTTTATCGGGACCAAACCAGAAGAAAGTTTTGTCTCAGGTTCGTCGGCACAGGCATGTCGCAATGCGCTGTCCTTGCCATGAACGCCTGATCACTCCCCCAACGACACATCGCACAACCGTTCCTTGCCGCGCCTCTGGTAAGACACAACGACAGTCCTCGCCGGGCGGGCCTCGTATGTGGTCTGATGTCCGGCGATCGTGCACGCTGATAGGTATGGAGGGGACGCACACGGCGAGCTACGCACCGCCGGTCGCTGCCGGCCTCCTGGGACCATTCGGCGGGCCATGGGTCCACCAGGGTATGTCAGGGCCGCGGCGGCGACCTATAGCACGGGACAAAACCTGGGTGTGCATCGTGCACGGGAGGGTGTCCTATCGCGCGTGGGATCGGGTGGGCTATCGCAGGATCGGGGTTTCCTATCGCCTTGATCGTGCGGAAGCATCGGCGGAAATGGCGTCGATCGCAGAGTGCTCCTTCGAGCGAGGATGTGCGACGGGGTCGACGGCGCGCGATAAGCTCGTGGATGTGGGTGCGGGGTATATTGTTTGTCTTGCATTCACTTCTGCTGGGGCTCCTCGTAGAAAGGCTTGGTATTGCATCGTGTATGAGCACTCGTTCTCGACGCGTATGTCATATCCCGACGTGTTGGTAGCCTCGTGGTCGACCGCTGCACTGCTGGAGGCGTCGACGCGCATGGGTACCGACGCCGCGGATCCTATTTCGCGATTTCAGGGATGGGAGAATGTCATCAAGACACGCTGGCCGCGCAATTCAGTCGGGATCATCGTCCTCTGGTTGTTGTGCCGTCGGCCTACTGCTGCGGTACGTGCTGGGGATCGTCGGCCGCATGCGAAGTTCCGCTCATGTGTGCATGTGCAGAGACAAGGAACGTGCTTTGTTTCAAGTCTCGAGATATTTACGCTACTCACCTCATCAAATCTTAGAAATTGCCCCTTGGTTGACTTGCAGCATCGAAAATGGTCAGCACGGCGAGAGAAAAATGGTACGCTTAGAAATCAGGTGAACGCTGACAAGTGCGTGGACTGCCCTTGGGCGAGACAACTACAACTCTTTCCTAGACGGGAAGCGGTTTTGATCCTCGGCAAAGACCGACTCGCTCTCACCACGGGGCTGCTTACATCAGCCTCAATAATCCCTCCTCACTGTCCCCGGTCACCTCGAAACAACCGTACCCTCGACGCCTACCACAACTCAAAAATTGGAATGACGCAGCAAAGAATGTTCCCAAACGACGTACAACACTGCAGTGCTGGATGGTCTTTCCGAAATGACACAGTCGGCACAGAGCAAATATCTGAGTGTAAAACCAGGAGGGTCGACCCTGTATCACCACAGGTACACTGGCAATTCGGTGAGTGCATGATGTTTCGAACAAAACTGATTGGGTCTGCAAAGGTTACAGCCATGTGCGGTCAATATGGCGCAATGGCGAACGCGATGGTAGTGGCTGCCGTTGTTGCGGAACACACTGCCTTGTGAACCCGCATCTTGTCTGGACACACACCGCCGAACAACAAGTGCTGCATCGAGGGCAAGCCTGCTCAAAGCGAATACGCCTGCGCCTGCGTTGCTCGGAACACCTGCCCGGTGTGCCGTGGCACACGCTCATGTTAAGCTGTGCCCGTTTTGGCATCGGTCGGACGTCGAATGTCGGGGCACGCCCACCGTGCGAGCCGCTCTTTCCTCTGGTCGTTCTGCGCAGGTCCTGCGCGGCGTCACCCGCCGCAGGGTCGATAACATTGGCATCTCGCGCCCCGGCAGGCCGCGCCGAACACCGGCGTCGCCGACGTCCATCGCATCACCCGCTGTCGCAGACAGGGGATCCTGTCTCTATGTGCTGAACACCTGCTCTATTGCTATGTCGCGCCGACCGAGCCCTACTTGGCTGGAAAACCCGTCCCGACGTTTGTTCGACACGACACGTTCCCGCGCCTTGCCAGACGCGTTACGGCACTCGATATTCCCGCCCAGGCCCGTACAGCGTCGCGTTCGGCAGCGTTCCGACGTGCGCCCACGCCCACGCCTTTCAGCCCTGATCTCCCCCTCGGCAGGCCAGCCGGACGAGCACAGCGCAATTCGAATGTTGCTGCTGCTGTGCCGCCTTCTCTCTGTGCCAGCCTGGACCGCCCTCAGTCGTCATGTCCGTCTGGCATGACGGTGCCTACCCCCGATCGCTGGGCTGGCGTCGGCTACGCTGCTGTTGTCGCAAATCCGTAAATGGGGGCCCACAAATGCGTCACCGGTCCGCAATATCTGCCTCGCTGCATTTACATTCGAAATTGTGCTGAAATGACTGGCTGGCTGCGCCGACGACTATAGCAAATCATGGACTGTATTGGAGATGATCATTCCTGCCTGGGCCAGGGGAATGGGGTTGTCAATATCCAGCATATTGCATTCGCGTGGTTGGTACCCTGTCGGTCGGTGTTACGCTCTTGTATTGCAATTGTACACTTTGCGTTCTGTTGGAATACCTCGAGTTTATTTGTAGAACAAACAGATCATGTAGTAGGAATACTTCACCAATGAAAAATGTTTTCATAAATTTAGAAATGCATATGCTTTCAATATCCCTCTTACGCTTGGCCGAGACCTTGCTCGAGCGCCGAAGCTCTTCCTCTTCGCCGCGACCACATTCTCAAGCATCTCTTCTCGCCATGTCTTCCTTCGAACTTGCAAACGACAAATCTTCCCAACTATCTCCGGCCTGCCTATCTGCTCCAGCCACTTTTGATGCTCTTAACTAGCCCGCGAACGTGCATAGCGGACGACACCCGCATGTGCGTCATGCGCGGCCGTAAGCGCACGGCGCGCTGATGCCTTGCAGCCCGCACCCGCGTTCACCACTTCTGAACCGCCATGTCTGCCGCTGCCCCGCTGCACCCTTGCCCGCCGTCTCCCGCGGACGAACTCGAGCCTGCGCCTGCCGCGCTGTCGCCTGGCGAAGATTCGGATGCGCCGCTGCTCTCGCCGTCGATTGAGGGTCCCGAGACCGAAGCCTGGCCTGGACGGAACGCCCGTGCGATGTGAGTGTCCTCCGTCGTTTTTTTCGAGTTTTGTGGGTGGGCTTTGATTGAGGGGAGCGTCGGTCATTGGGTATGATGTGGGTACTTCATCTTGCATGCTCCTTGTGCTTGGTTGTAACTGTCAAGTGGTAGGCCAACCGTGCGGAACCATACACGCGCATTACACCTTTCCAGGAAGCGCATGATTCCACTGTAGAGTATGTACCCACCCACTACATGCGGATACAAATCACTCACTGCAAATATGAAAGATTCTTTTATAAACCTATAACACTATCTGTTCTGGGCGTTTGCTCTGGCTATCCTGTGGCCTACGTTGCTACCACTCAAGATTTGCCTCGAAGAAGGCCGAGACAAGCGGAGAGTGTACGTTCATGCGCATTTTCAGCCACATCTCTGGCATCGGCTGACCTACGTGCAGAGGTGCATACGCATCAATAGCGAGCTTCCCTCCTCTTTGGCATCATACAGTTCCGAGATGGACCCTTCATTAGACCTCACCCCTGGTGCGTGCTCCAGTCATGATGACACCGCCGGCATAACTCATTGAAACGACGCAACTCAAGTCTTCTGGCCAGGCTCGTGCTGGGGATAAACCTTCTCTATCAGCTTGCCCTCGTCTTTTGCTGTTTCCAGGACCTGGACTCGTGCCCGCGCGATGATGAAGTACATAGACCCCCAGTCTGGGCAGGCCCCTGCCGGAGAAGAGCTACGCCGAAAACTGCGAGTTCATCTTTACGAAACGTGTCGGGTACGCCCGCCGTCTGCTATCCGGGCGCATTTCATCAAGGCTCCAGTTTATTGACAGAAAACGCAACGATCGATAGTTTTCGTGTCTCGCGCACTCCCTCGGACTGGTTCGGCAACGGCAACTGATCATGCGTGGACTATTGGTTCCTAGCTGGGTTGCAGTGACGTCTGTCGTTACTTGCCACCCGTCCCCGCTCACCTTGCCCCATCGTCAGCCATATCTTGGAGCATCGCGTTTGAGTTTGCAAGACGTACTCTTTGCAAGCACCAGCCTCGCAGAATTTCGCCAGAGAGTTGCGTACCCCGAGATAGTTCCTTCGTCTTCATGTACTTCACGTGCTTACATGTTCCTCTAGGTGCTGGTGGGCCCATGTGCGTTATTCTCTCACGCCGTGATCATCGATCGTGCGTCCCCGAAGCACTGTACTGCGAGCCATGTCAGTGGATCCTCCGATGTCTTGGTCTGCAATGGACTTAGGGAACATACACCTGGGTAGCGCTAGGCCATCATAACTAGAGTGACGCTTCGACGGAGGGTCGCTGTTTGAGGGGTGCGAACCAATGATTTTGTTCACCATGGCAGGCATGAAGACATGCCAGATACTTTCGAACCCATTCAAGGTAATTTGGTTTCCCGTTTTGGAAAGGCCGGTGTTGTTGTCTACCATCGTGTGTCGGTGCAGAATACTGAATTTCTGATAGCTCAGATTAGGGTCCCTCGGGCTACACCTGACGCGGCTTCAGGCAGTACGCGGGGAATCCGCACACGGGCAAGACGCCGCCGTGTGATCGAGCCAGTTCTCGCCCGCGACGAGTGCGAGGAACGTTCAAGTGCGGCGAGGGCACCCCACCCGATTTGGTGGCACGCACTACGGTGACGGTGCGTTCCTGGCGGCTATCGCCCGTCACTCCGTCGCGGCGGAGCTGAAGACCCGTTTCTACCTCAAGGTGCGGCGGCACCTGTGTGTCTTCCATTCCAACAGCAGACGAAAAGTACAAACACAGCCAATGTCGCATGTGCTAGACCCTATTATGGATGGAGCTCCGAGCACCCGTTACGTGATCGCAACTGATCCTAACAGCCGGTAGTCTCTTTCTCTGTACGCCCTCCACGGGCGAGTACCGGGAAAACTCTATCAATATCCCGCTGGCGACCACAAGCGTACGCCCGGACCCCGCCGCGCCGCTCCCCTTGCTGAGACTGTGATCCCCGCCGCGCCCTCCTTTTGGAGGGACCACATGCGCGCCCACAGACGAGCGGTGCGCATGGTCGTGTACACAGCACGTGTGGCTGCCTGCTCGCCACGAATTCGGCACTGAACAGACGTCGCTCGTGAATCACACGAAATGGAGCAAAGGCCAGTTCCGGAGCCGATCCCGAAAGAAACGAAGTTGAAGGACTGAGTTGCACAGGCGGGCAGCCGCGCGCTTGATCGTTCTCTACCGGCCACTACAGGGAGTGTGGTGGCTTTCTGTCTTGCGCTCGCGCCGACGGTTTGCTCGTGATGGCGCGCGCTCCAGCAAAGCTATTTGGCGTGTACCGGCGACAGGAAAATACGTGAGCGCCAGTAGCGCAAGACAAAAGCCAAAGAACGCTCATCGACGTGCGGCGCGGTAATTTTGTGTCGGCGCCCCCGCGGTTCAGCGTCGGTGAAAGAGGGGTACGTTACGCACGACGGACGTCGCAGTGTTGCATGGCGGTCGAGGCTCACGATGACGCACAGCGACGGACAGCCCTTTGTTAGATGACTTCATGCGCTGCAGTGCCATTCGTCCGTAACCGATGAACAACGGAGAGTGAGAACAAAAACAGACTTATATATTTAATATAATGCTAGACCCCCCCCCCCTGATGACTGCTGCCTCGCGTGCGCTGGCCGACTCTCGGGGACAGGCGGATCCGGAGCTTGTCTATCGTGCGAGGTATTTTCAGTGGCGGTAGCGCGCCTTGGCCGGTTGACAGACCACCGGGTGCGCCGCTCCGAGAATGTACAAGTTGGAGAGCACCGCGTGGCGCGGCCAGGGAGGGCCCCCGGCGTGATATGGAGATCGCCTTGCGGTTCAGGGTTTGAGGGCTGACGGAAGAAGACGACGCAGAAATGGGTGGGGGATGGAATACGCCGAGCCGACAGGACTTTCGTCGGCTGGACGCTGTGAGACCCGACCGGATCATTTTTTCTCTGCTGCGCCCACAGAGGTGGGGGATCGTGGAGATTGCACGGAGGCGGGTTGGTGGTGCCAGCGATCGCAGACCCGAGGCGGGCGTGTGGGCACCGCCGGCAGGGGAGATGGCGTGCACCGCTTCGAGGCAGAATTTGGCTTTAAGCAATGAACCATCAGGTGGAAATCGATGGCCCGCGCCGTGGTGGACTTTTCGCTTTGCGTTTCCCCAAGAGCCCGTTGTGTGTTCCCTTCAGTTGCATGAAATGATCGTAATGAGGAAGGGGGGAAGAAGATATATTCTCATACAAGGTCTAATGAGGATCGTCTCTTTAATGATGCACGCAGCTTGCTCGAGGAGGAGCGGGATGGGGACGAGTAGCGATAATTGAACCTGCGAACGGTGACCCCGCATCGCACTCGGATGTCGGGACGGTCACAATGATCACACGCGCCCGCTTCAGGAAGACCCACCTCCGGCACGCCGGTGCCGCTCGTGCCGGAGATACGCAGCAGCAGAAAGTCTCCCGGGAGGATGCTTAAACGTGCCGTCCGGCATCGCCCTGCACCTTGGCAGCAATCTTTTGGTAAATGAGCCCGCAAATGGCCTGCTGCTGTAAATAGAAACCCAGCTTTGCATCACTGAGGCACCCCCGCCGGCGCACACGCGAAGCTTATAGAGTATGAAGGTAGAAACGGGCGATTACCGAGCTGCAGGCGCGGCCCGCTGTGCGCGTAAGGACTGGACGTCACATCCCCGCCGCGCTGCGTCACCGCTACGTCGTCGCCTTCGTCGCCACGGTGCGCTGCTTCGACCTCGCTGTGCCGCCGTGCGCCGTAGACAGCACACGGGGGGCGGCGCTGGGCCCGCCCCATGGCGCACACGGCGTGCGTGCACGGGCTCGCGAGCGGGACACACACGCTCAGGGTGGATAAGCGCGATCAGGCTGCTGCAGAGGCAGCACGGACGCGCCGTGCAGCGCGCGCCGCGACGCGTCCGCGCCGGGCATCCGGCACTGCCCACTGCCCGCGCTGCGTTCTTGATGCGCCTGTACCGTCTTTGGAGTACGTACCCTTGCGCTGGCCATCGCGCCCATGCGTATTTCTCGATATTGGTAGTGCGCGCGTGCGTGCGAGATGGGGGGTCTGAGATGGGAATAGGCACCCAGATCGGCGATCAAAGCGAGGGTGGTTCGTATGCTGGGCTTCACGACGGGGAGCCTTGTGAGCAGATACCCCCTGCTCGTGCCTTCGAACCTCGCGCGATTGGCAACGGCATTGCCATTCTATGAAACCCATCGACAGGCCGTTGTGGGCGCGAGAGATCCGGAATCGGAGGCGGGCCTCATTGTAACGCGGTGCACGCCTGACAGGCAGCAGTGCCGGCTTCTCGTGGGGCCACGTCTGGGTTCGGAGAGGTCGTGCCGGAACGGGGTCGGCAACGACGGTTGGAGGACCGACTGGGGTCGGCACGACGGCAGCGGGCGAGGGCTCTCTGGGCACATCCGCGCGCCGTCCGAAATGCAGCGGGCGCCGCGGGAGCAGCTCTGTGGCTTGGGTCGCCAGGATCTGACCCGACTGCCTCTTTTCCTGTGCTCGCAATCGCCGTTCTAATAGCCGACCGCCGGCGGGTTCGTCCAGGGGGCGAAACGGTGTTCCGGGGCGAGTGAGCCGTTGGCGGTTCGTGTGGAACAGGACCCTGGTGATCGCTCCTTCCGGATGCAGGTCGAGGACTCTTGTGGCGTCGCCGGCGAAGCTCTGCACGGTCGTGCTACGGACGGCCACACAGATCTCGCCTGCGTGCTTCGGGCGGTTGCCCTGTGTGGATAACGTTTACCCGCTAGGGCTTCCAGCATGTAAAAATATATCGTACTCAGGGAAACGGCTCTGTGTCTCTGTGGAATTGCGGAGCGGGCGAGCCGTACTCTGACAGCCTGGCGAGTGCGCGCGACCAGCCCCATGTCGTAACTCCGTTAACCGAACAAGCCCCCGACTACATTCTAGGAAAAGCTGGCCGCTTTCAAATGGACCATTCTGGGCGTGTCAATCGTCGCCACAGCCAGCACGGAAAGCAATACTCACTATACACACATCCCGAAGCCCGATGGTAAGAGGGAGAAAGCGGAAGGCGTGAGAAGCACATCCGCAAAAGGCAACTCACCCAAGCACGCGCAACGCAAAACGGCGTCTCCCCGCGCGCCTCGCGGGCGCCAGCAAGCCCTCGCATCAGCACCCATGTTCTCACCGCCCTGCGCACCCGTAATTCTTCGCGCGATGCTTGCCTGCTTCGAAGAGCTCGAGCCACCCGGAACAGCATATGGGCTGCCGCCCTGGGGCTGGCTTTACGTTGTTCGCGGCAGGCGATCCGGAGGAGGCCAGCCAGCACGGCTCGCCCGGCGGATCTGGCCACAACGTTCGCCGTCTCACGTACATGAGAGCCTGGTTGGAGCCGTGCAGCGTAGGTATCACTAGGAGGCCCTGTGGGCGCAGCAGCAGCATATCTGGCTGCGACGGCTAAGCCTGTTCGAGCGGCCTGTAACTGGATACAGCGCACATCCAGGGTCCCGCCGACATCAGCCTATGGATAGCCAGAGGAGGGCGAGCTGGCATCGCTTAGCGCGGCTGCTGTCCCCCACACCCGTCAGTTCCTCATCAAAACGAGGGGGATCTCCCGGACGCACCGGGCTCTACCGACTGCTGGCCCGTTGGCCTTTACCGGGCCACGCGCCCCCCGGGGGCCCCGTCAATTCCCCGGTGTCTCTCGTGTGGCAGCGGGTGCGCGCCCGCCCTGTGGATGGCGCAAATGGCGCAATGGCGCGGGCAGCTGGCACCCCGTCGTCGTCCGCGTCTTTTCCTCAGGGCTGCGTCCTCTGGTGGGACGTGCCGGGCGCGCGCCTCATATCAGAGCGCTGATTTTCTGACAGGCAGGAGCGTTGCAAGCAGATGGCCGCTCTGGGGAGCCCCACAGGTAGTATTTACGATGTGTGTTCGCAACCTTGCTGACACCGCTCGTGTATGTGCGCGCGAGCATTTGCCATCCTCGTTCGCCGGGCACCCTGGAGGCGCCACTGCGCTCAGGCCTGCGTCCGAACCGAAACGCCACATTCTGATGCAGTGACAAGTGACCGAAAGGCGCCTCGGGGGAAGGGGTGCTTCGCGCCTTCGCACGCATGCGCCCGGTGTTCACGCACGGCAGGGCGACACAGACTTATCGCGTCTGGTGATCACGCCGCGGTCGCTTTACGGGGACTTCATGCAGGTGGAGCCCCGTGTGTGTGCGTGTCTGGGAGGTCCGGGATGAATCATCAATGGGAGGGATCAGTGGGTTCATTTGGCTCGCATTTTTTCGGCGCGCACCGAGCTCGGCGGCGCGGACGTCAGGCTGATCAAGGTTTGGCGAGTGGGTTGATCGACGGGACGGGCCCTCGCGCTTCTAGGTTCGTTCGAGTGCACAAATGGGCATCGTCTGCAGCGTAATAAACTGGGAAAATGTAGTGTGCGTACGTAAACGACATGTACAAGAGCCGGGCGTGGCTCCGGCTGGTGTGAACCTCCTGCAGGGGGAGGATCAGTGCGCGCGCGGTGGGCATTGGCGGTGCCTGGGGGCCGCGACAGGTGCCCATGGCGTGATTGATGACACCGCGGGTTGGCCTTATCGCAGAAAAAAGGCCGGGATCGGAGATCTTGGGGATCAAATGGCGCGGCGGTCGTGCCGAATCTCGAGCTTGTCGTTGGGCGGCTACAAGCGAGTGAGACGCGCGCGAGGGTGTATTGGAAGTTCAGGGACGTCTGAGCGTGTCTCCCTCTCCTTGTTTCGGCACGGCCCAGCAGAGAGCTCCTTCGAACATCGCGCAGACGCATCAATCGCCCCCGCTTTTCTCAGGCGCTTTCCCAAAAGACTTAAAGTCACCCCCTTCCGTTCCTTCCCTTCGCACAGCCCTCGCCATCCTCAGTCCACCCGGGCAGCACACCACTCGCCCTCTCCCCACCCGACCTTGTATGACGACAGCCATCGCACCCACAGCGACCCACAACGACATGGCCCACCTCTCCAGTTCAAGGGCGAGATCATGGACTTTGACCTCGGCATCGAGATTGACCACCGCAAACGGTACGGCCCTGCTTTTTTTTTCGCAGTCGAAACTCGATCGCTGATCACCCTCCAGCCGCCGCAACAGGACCACCCAGATCCTTGCCTCAACTGCCACACGTCGAAGCGCAAGGTAACCCCAACTCTTATTCTTCGGTTGAACCCATTATTTAGAGTTTCGCAGTGTGATCGCAAGCGCCCCTGCCAACGCTGCATCCAGCTCGGCCTGACGGGTCTTTGCGTGTACGAAGTCGACGATCCCGCGGCGCGGGACGATCCAAACATTGACGAGACGACCCGTCTCAGGGAACCGCATCGCAGAACTCGAGTCGCTGTGTCCGTGAGCTCCGAGGTTGATGTCCCAACGCCACGTCTGCAGCGCGACCTGCAGTCTCAACCTTGCCAGAGAGGTGAAACCCCACCCACGCTGGGGCCGAGCCAAACTTCTGCGACGGCGACGCATCAGAAAAGTGGCACTCGCGCTCAACACGGCGGCAGGCCCTCTTCCAACGGGGGGGCAGCGACAGCAGGCCCTCGAGGGCCCGCAGGCCTCGCCGGTCGTCAAGACCGAACCCTCAGCGGAGCAACAGCAGGCGCAGGCGCAGCAGCCCCAGCTGTACCGGGATCTGTCGCCGTCGCCGCCGCCGAGCAGCTGACGTTCGCGCAACGGGGACTCCGCGGCGGCGGCGGCGAGCACCTGCACATACTCGCCCGCGCGCGAGCAGCTTCGTCGATCAGCTACCCGCACACGCGGCAGTCGAGCCTCTCGATTCCCGCGCCGGACGTGTACTACCACCAGCCGTACATGCGCTCGCCGAGCAGGGCACGCCGGACGCGGGCGGGGCGACCCCGCGTGCGCGTGCCTCACAACCCGCCGCGGGCGCGCCGCTCATCTCGCCCTCACGCACCAGCTGCAGAGCGCACGCTCGAGCCTGCTGCGGCAGCTGCCCGAGCACGCCGCGCGGCACGGCTGCCTCATCCTCAAGCGCATCGCGCAGCTGAACGACTTCCTCATGCAGTACGTAAAGTCCCCGCCCCCTCCCTCCCCCTCCCCCTTACTCACACCCTGGCAGCGGCGGCAGCGGCGACGGCACGCCCGGCTCGACAGTTCGACCGAGTTCGACGCCGTCGGATTTCGCCTCCCGAGAGCGAGCTGCTCTCGCCCGTGTCGACGTCGAGCCACTCGTAAGCCTCGCGAACACGATCCCGCCCGACTGGCCCGCCATCGCCGCGCCGCGCCGTCCGACGTACGACCTCCTACTTCCCCGTCATCGCCCGGCCCGACCCACGGAATGTACCACAAGGGGTACCACATCAACTGAGCGCGCCCCGCCGTGCCCTCCGTCCGCCCCGCCCCCCCGCACACACCCCACCCCATCCCCCGCCTCGCGCACACCCACACCCGCGCGCTCCACGCCGCCTTCTCCCGCGGCGCCACTGCGGCGCCCGCCCACACGCCGCGCCCTGCGCTCCCGCCCTGATATATCCCATGTTGTAGCTCTACTGGCCGTCTCTGCAGGTGGTAATATTATTCCTCTCCGGTGTCTGTCTAGAGGTTGTCCTATGTAGAGACCCGCCCGCCGTGTACCTGTACTCTATTGCGCGCGTATGACTATGCGTTTACGTCACGACTGGTGTGTGGTGTGCTTGTTGTTGTGTGCGCGCTGCCCAGAGGTGTCTGCAAAGGCTCCGAAGGGTGAGCTTGGGTGATTGATGATGGGCGTCGTCAGGAGTGGTGATCGGTCTGGCAGAGGCGTGAAAGTCACACCGACGGCGATCAGGATTTAGGCTTGGATTGGACAGAGCTTTCCCCACGACGGGATACACTGATTCATGCAGGTACATACAGCGAAATGGCATTCATTCCAGTGAACGGACGAGCGGACGTCCGATGCCCTCCCAAGCCTGGTTGGATACCAGTCTCGCGGGCGAGCAAACCCGTGTATAGTTGGGTTGCGAATACGACGAGATGCTAGTGTCCGGTCTGCTCGTGGAGATCAAAAGCCGTAATGGGTTCTATTCGAAGGACGAGATACGCAAAAGACGGACGACAAATTCGTTGGCAGACGTGCGTGCGAGGGGCAGGCGAGGCCAGAAGTGCATGGGGGACGTACTCCCGTATATTGTCTCTCGACGTACGCAGGCCACATGGTGATCACGTCTCCAGCTTGAACGTGAACCACGCGCTGCTGCTCGCGCTCGCCCTCGTGTGCGTTCTGCTCCGCGGCGAGCGTCCAGATGTCCCGATCGTTAAAAACGACGCTGCCTCCGTCGCGCCCCACGAGGATCACCGTCGAGAGCCTGGTCCCGTAGAGGGGCCCCTCCGCCGACCCGCCGTAAACGGGATCCGCAGAGGCTCGATTTGAATCGTGTTCCTCAGCTCCGAGCGTTCGCGCGCGGCGGCGCCGCGCTCCGCCATCTTAGTGATCGTCAGTCAGCCGTGCACACGCCGGCGAACGGCCAAAACGGCGTGCACAGCACGTCCAACAGAGCCCGAACAGGCGCCTCCACGAGGGCGGCCTCGTCCCCCGCGCCCCGACCATCGCCCGCTGCAGCGCGTCGCGGAAGAGCGCCGCGCCTGTGCGGACCTTCGGCCAGGTCCGCCGCCTCCCGCGCCCGCGCCGTCGACGCCGTGTCGATGAGCGCGCCGCACGCGCACTCGGCCCCGCCCAGCGCACGCGCCGCGACGCGCCCCCCGCCGCCGGGTTCGTCACATACGCCGCCTCGTACCTTACACCCCCCGCTTCTGCCTTCGGCTCGAGCAGGAGCAAATCTTAAACCCGTCGCATACGTCCTGTTCCTCTCCACCAACGCCTTTACGTGCTCTTCCAGACCCTCGCCGGCGTCGCAAAGAAGGAACGCGCGCGCGAGCTCGCCGCGGCTCGAGCCGTACGCGCCGTGCGCCTCCGTTGATGTTCGTCCTGCGGGGCGCGGCGTCAGTGCCGCAAGCGCATGAGGCGGGGCGGGCGCACAGAAAGGCGGCGCGCCCCCGCGCGGCTGAGGCCCAGCCAGGGTGCCCCCCGCGCGCAGGTCGCGCCCCGAGAGCACGCTCCCCTGCGTGTCGCCCGTCGCGCCCGTCGCGCTCGGCTCGAAGGAGTGCCAGTGCGCGGGCGTCGTGAGGGCGCGCGCGAGGTACTCGTCGCGGTTGCTGCACAGGATCCTAGCAGGCGTGAGCTCGCGTTTGCTGCGCGGCGGCGGGGACGTACAGGGCGTAATCGGGGGGTGCTCGAGTGTCCAGAAGCCGACGCACATCGTGGTGATACCAGCGCCGCGTGTCGTTCGAATAGCCTTTTCCGCGCAAATGAAAAGATGCGGTCTGGCTTCTTCTGTTGTGTCCGTGGTGGTGTGGTAGGTCAGGCGAGGTGGCGTACGCAAGGGACCTGGGCATCGCGGGTGCCGCCGAGCGATCGTACTTGAATGGCTGCCAATTCGGCATGGGGCCCAGGTTTTCTGTGGGCACATGATGCTTTTGCGGGCCGTTTTAGTCCAAATCTGGCGGGAAACCGTTGCCAATTCGGCCGAATCCCGCCCAATACGTCACAGTCGATGACATGCCCTACGCTCGGTCGCGCGCGAAAACAGTCAAGACTTTGAGGTATCGTGGATACCACCAGTATCACTCATTTCATCGTCATGAGGATGGCCCCATCACAAGGCGAAGAACGGTTCATCGCATGAGCGTCCGAGCGCATTCCACCGACAATGGATTCCTCTTTGCGCCAAAAAACTATTACACAGATATTTATAACACCACCAGACCATAGTCGGTTGCGCCCCCGGATTGCTCCAAAAAAAAAAAAGATATTATACACCAATTAGTTTCCGAATATTTGTGAACCAGATGCTCTGATTTACACCAGCCGACCGCCAGGCTCATACAGCTTCCGCTGCTCCTCAACACCGACGTCATCGACCACGCGTGTTACCGCGCGGACAGAGTCGCCGACGGCCTTGTCGCGCGCGGCGTCGGCGTCGGCGTGCGTGCCCCGAACGTCGAGGGGAGCTTTTCCCGGGCCCAGTCTGCGGCCTGCTGAGCCAAGGCTGTGTCACGAGGTTAGCCCGCGGACGCAGTGGATGTGCGAGTGACGACGTACGTGTCTGGCCGGTCGATGCGGAGGCTTTCTCTTCTTGGGGTGGGACGAGGGAGTTCATTGGCTGGGAACATTAATATGAGGAAACCCGCGGCTTTGAGGAGAGACGTGTGACGCGTACCTTTCCTCGGAAGCCTTCAGATGTTCGCCGGCGTTCGTGAGATGGCTCATAGTGTGTAGTGTAGTCGTGAGAGTGGTGTTGAAGTCTATCAACGTAGGGTTAGATTGAGAGGGTACGAGCCAACCGCGGTTTTATAAACGACGAGTGCGCCGTGGGGTGACATCATAGGTGTACGTGACCGTGGCTATATGTGCGGAGGGAGCCACCAGCGCAAAACGCCACCCCGACACCACCACGCCGGGTAATATGGTCGTCCCAATGTAGGAGTGGCAGTCTGTCAAGGCAGTTTTCCAGCTGCGTGTCTGAAAGAGAATGACGCACTTTGACTGCAGGACATCGAGGGCTGTATGCTGCGAGAAACGCCAGTGTTTTCGGTAAACGTCTGGGGTGGAGCCCGGATTGACGTGGCGCGAGAGCGCCTTGCTATGTATACCCAAAGGTCGATGAATTTTGAAGAATATTCGACCTAACAAATGGATTGCACAACGTGACACCTATGTAAAGCAATAGATCATTACACGGCATACCCCTGTGGTAGACCATGTTGAGCAAAAAAACATAGCCACAAATTTCCACGGCACTCACCCCATTCACAAAGATAGTCTGTCCATTGACCCAGCTCGCCTCCTCCCTCGCCAAAAACGCAACAACAGGCCCAATCTCCTCCGGCCGCCCAATGCGCTTGAGCGGATGCAGATTCGCGACCTCCTCCGCGAGATGCGGATACCCCGCCACGGGCGCCGCGGAAGAGGTCCGTGTCGGTCGCGCTGGGCGCGACGGCGTTGACGGTGATACCCGCGCGCGCCGAGGTCTTTGGCGAGTACGCGGGTCATCTGCTCGATGGCGCCCTTGCAGGCGACGTAAAGGAGATACTGGGGTCGGACGAGGGAGACTTTGGTTTGTGAGGACGACATGAAGACTATGCGGCCGCCTGGGGTGGGAAGAGACGTTGAGCACAGATGTTGTTTGCGCGAAGCAGCTACGCACCAGACGACATGTGCTTAGACGCAGCTTGCACCATGAAGAGAGGCACCTTGACGTTGGCCTCGAAGCCTTCGTCGAACTGTTTCTCGGTGATGCGTCCAGCGCGTCTGGCTCGGCAGTGATGGCCAGCGTTGAGGACGAGGATGTCGACCTTGCCGAATCGCTTGACCGTGTCCTCCACGAGCTGCAGAGCCTCCGCCAACGAAGTCATGTCCGCCTTCATCGCGACGGCGGCTCCCTTGCCCTCTGCGCTGACGCGTTCGACGAGTGCGTCGGCTGCAGCTTTGTTGTTATTGGCGTAGCCTCCCCACTGTTGACAACGACCGTCGCCCAGGGTCGCTGGCGAGACGCGAGACGATGCAGTCGCCGATGCGACGCGAGAGGATCACAGTGACAATGGCAACTTTGCCTGTGAGAGAGAGAGACATGGTTCGTGAGCTTCTCGAGTATGTGCTTGAAAGGACCGCACAGCGTACCATTTTGTACTCAAGGGTATGGTGCAAACCGAGAGAAGAAACGACATGCCGTTGAGCAGTGCGCGTACCCTCGGCAGCCCACCTCATCGGGGGTCGCTTCAGAAACACCGTGTATCCCAAACAGCATTGGACGCTCGTCATGACCGCCAGCGAGTCAACTTGCAAAGTCAGCCGGTGAACACAGCAGAGCCGTGAGCATCGCTGCGACAACGAGTCAATGTACCATAGCCTTCGGAGAGCTTTGTAGCGGCAACTTGATGACCGAGTGAGGTAAGTCGCCCTTGGCTTAGACTGAGACGACGGTTCACCGAACGTAAACGACTCATTGCAAAGCGGCGCGGCGAGCGTCTCGAGAAGTGGTCGGTGGGTCGTTCCTGCCGCGCTACGGGGGCATCGCTGTTGTTAGAATGAAGGATTGTTAGATCGACAATGAGAAAACTCACTGCTTCACGCTATTCGACGCCGTGACTTGTTTCTAATACCCCGAGGTCGGCAATTGTAAAGTCGAAACGTTTGCGCGAATCCCGCCCGCGGGTGACTGGCAAGAAGTTCGGTCGTGGGGCGCACACCAGAGTTTTTCACCACAGTGCATATCATGATATGTGACCATATATCGCACAATATGCACTACTTTCTGTTGACTACCATCTGACCTGGTGTGTCGACAAGGCCTAGACGGTGGTGTGAGTGTAAGCACATGTGTACGAGTCTGAGCGAGCTCCATGTAAAGTCTTTCGCATGTTGTAGGGTTTCACTAGGGTTGAGTGAATATCATGGCTGAGGGTGTCTATCTGATCCAGTGACGGGTAGCGTGAGGGTAATTGCAGAGGTCGTGGTGGCAAAAGGAGAGACGCGTCGCGCGTCGCTCGTCCAGTCTGGATCTCAGCGTCACGTGAAGCCATCTCAGTCGCGAGGACAGGGTCTCGTCACTTTGACCGCAACTCATCTCTCTCACCAAATCTAGCTACACCGCCGTTGTGCGATTTACGACATATTCTTATGCCGCGGAAGCGCCGCGCCCCTATCCCCCAATACGAACTTGAGCGAGTGGCCCCTGAAGAAACACGCAAGTCGCCACCACCATTTGAAGATGGAGTTGTCCCCCGGCGATCTATGGCAGCTCACTCTAGACGAAAGTCACTCTATGCGGCAAAAAGGAAAAGATCTCTTCTGCGTCCACTCAGAATATTCGGGTTCTGCTACAATGCTTTGCGCTGGATGGTAACCAGCTGTCAGGCCGAGTTCACGCCTCATACGTGATGCCTTTCCACTGCACCCCACAGGCACACGGCCAACCTCGTTGCAGGCGGCTTCTTCCACGCCTTTCCTGGTGAGGAAAAGGAGAAGCTCAAGCGAAGAAAGCTGCTTCATTGTTCACTACATGGGCGGCGAGGCCTAAGAACAGGGGCGAAATCGTTCGAGGCGCACTTGAAGAGTTTGAAGCGCGTTATCGATTACATAGGCGATTTGCTCCTATGTAGAGATAAAAGCGCACGAGAGGACCGACCCGTCTCAAATTCCAAGACCGAATGCGATGTGGGGCCGAGTCCCTACCGCGGAGACGCAAGCCGCGGCTCAGGATGGTACGCTTTCGTGGTGCAGTATGCAACTCAGCTCTCAAGCAAAATTCGTTACAGCCGACTCGGAAATGGGCGGAGCCCGATGAATCAGCTGATTCATTAGAAGAACGCGAGAGAGAGGCCTCGAAAGGTACGGCGAACCGCGTCAGGGGCGCGAGTACTTGTCGTGGGGACGCAAGACTCTGCCTCATCGACGAGATCCCAGCCAAATCACGCGACAGAGGATGGTATGGTCTTATGGTACAATGCTGAACCCAGCCTCTAACGTCAAACCTGTCACAGATCGGTTGGAGACGGCGGAGCTCGATAAATTCCTCGAATCATTAAGAGAATGCGAGAGGAGAGTAAAGGCCGCTGCAGAACAGTACTTGGATCTACTCGCAGAGAATGTCAAAACATTTCAGAGCCCAGGAAAAATCCACTCCGGATGCCCGAAACCCCTACAGCGATGGTAAGTCCTCTCATATGTCGACACTTGGAAGCACCATTTCGATCGCTTTGAGAGGGGCTTTCATGACATTCCCATGATCTGGAGGTTGCAGCCCCATTATGGCTTTGAAATAAATTTATTCGTCAGGTTGTCGTGCGTTGGACCAAAAACTCAGATAGAAGGGGCAATTATTCCACTTCTTCAGGCTCGCATGAGGGCAGTGCCGGCTCACAGCGACTCCATATGGGATCCACTACTCAGCATTCTAACGTCGAGGGTCGAGGCCACTTGTCTGTCACGTCTGCAGACCCAGCTGATCCCGCGATGCAGAACATGCTGTCTGCGCTCCAAGACCGCGTCGCCACGCTGGTCAAGCAACGCCACGCATGAGATGGACCAGAGCATGGACATGTACGACAGGCCCTGACCCTCAGCAAAGACGCCACCACAGCTACTCGTCAGCTGGCGAGAATCAAGCAGGAGATGGCGACCCATGCGCACCGCGCGGACGTTACCTGCCGTCTTCCGACATACACGCACAGTCATCTAGTGCAAAACCGCGCTCAGCCGGAGAAGATGGGACAGGACCGCCAACGCTCTGGAATATTGCGACGACCGACTGTGCACTTCCGGGAGGAGGTGTCTGTTCTCGGCGAGAACCACTCGCAGAAGTCTGAAAGATATCATCATCACTTGTCCTGACGCTAGTGAGGACGATCCCCCGCTCTACGTCCAACTGCGCTGCTCATGTGCTCGACGGAACGCATCACTGGTGCACCGCGTCGACGCGACGTACAACATCCTGCTTCGTTGCACCGCGCACATGCGTTCTCATCTCGCCACGGGCGGGTTCTTCCATGCGTCTGCGGAGCGAAGCGGGACCAGCGACGGAAGACAGAGATTTTGAATTGCCGCTACATGGGCGGCGAGGCGCAAACGAGAGGCGCCTCATTCGACGCAAAGCTGCAAGGCACGAAGCCCTTGGTGGATTACGTCCGCAGATGTGCTAAGATCGAGATAAAAGGAAGTGTGGATGAGGCATCCTGTCGGGATGAAGGACGCGAGCATGGAAGACCCGGAAGAGGACCTTGAAAGCGGAAAAGTCTGTCCGTACGATGAACCCTACGAGAACGAAGAGGCCGTAACCGCAGCCACAAATTACATGTCCCGCTCCTCTCACCGATGGCCCGCTCCCCGTGGGCAGCACCCTAACTACCTCCCCTAATTCCTCTTCTTCAGTCTCTTCCCCAATCGACATCGAGCTCTTTTGCTATCCTCCAAACGTCTATACACCACACGAGTCTTCGTATATCTTGAAGTTTCATTGTACCGTGCAAGAACGGACGCACCTCGCCGCCGGTGGATGGTTCCATGCCTACACGGTACGCCGTAAGACAACGCCAATAATGGACTGTCATTACATGGGTGGAGATCCCCTACCTCGGGGTTAGCGAGCACATTGTGCCGTTTGAAGCACGGCTTGCAAGTACAGCGGGGGTCGAGAAGTACATCCACCCATGGATGTGATTTTTTTCGAAATATTCGCATTACGCTCGGGAGGAACTTGAAGGCCAGGATGCGTCGGAGACAGCTGAAGAGCCTTCTAGCAGCAGGAAGTCAGGTGGCGCTATATGGTAGGGACCTCGCACGCTCACGGCGGCGTCGAGTCCGTAGAAGACGACACAGCTACTCGGATGGAGGACACAACAATCCGAGATGTTACGCACAGTTGTTCAGGTGGATAGCGGCGCAGGTCCTATGGATGGTACGATGGGGCGCCACTACAGCGTGTAAATATGCTCACGGGTAGTTTTTGTTTTCAGAATCCCCGGATGACATAGCCATCCGGTTAACTCACCTACTCGACGACGCAAAACGGCTGGAATCTATAGCAAAAGCGGCGGAAAAACACGATACCAAGAGCTTTCCACGAAAGTGTATTCGCAAGCCCCGCTCCAACTTCAGCTTGACGAAGCGAACGCACGTATTAAAGAGCAGTTTGAGAGCCGTGAGCCTACGACGCCATAGTACGCATAGCTGTGGGACTCATACGGATGACAGAATATACCTATGACCCCCAAGCGTCACGAAAAACAACCGCAGGATCTCTGAATGCCATGGACCAATCCAAGGAGGCTCCTGTCGGCACGCCCTCCCGTTGGTTCGCTATCGACTCGGCTCTCCTGCGCACGGGCAGGACCCCCTTCACCGTCAGCGCTGCCCGGCCTCGAAGGCCCTAGAGTCAATGGTGAGCAAATCTCGATGATAACGGGAGGAATAACAAATATTCAACGCCAGCCACATAGATTGTCACCGTAAAAGGCAGAGCGGCGACTATACGAGTCCCGGGCCGTCTATCGGGGGGTACACCCCTACGCATGCGCAATCTGCCACGGATAGAGGACTGGGGGTCAACAATCAAGAGGCCCGATGACGCACCTACACCTCCTGCAAGACCAGCAGGAGAAATTAGAAAAGGCTGTGGGAAAGATCAGCGGAGGCGATTAAATCGCTGCTGGTACGAGGTCACAAACTAAGAGATGAGAACAGACTCCTTGAACGACATCTTATGAATCTTCGCGGAGAGTCATTATGGGCTTGGACCAAGTCAACAATGAGCACTCAAAAGATTTTTCCAGGGAGAAATCGAGTTCAGCAAATGCTGGACAACGTCTCCGCATCCATCATGGTGGTGACACAGGTTTAAATATTTTATACAGGCTGACACGAGTTTGACAGCGAAACCACTTCCAAACGATGGTTTCTTCCATGAAGTAGAGGGCGGAACAATCCTCCATCTCGTTCCAGATACTGCTTGTATGATGTATCGCATAGCTTACACGCATCCGACCAAGCGAAGGGTGGGGCGGGGGGGGGGGGGCGCAGCAGCATATACAGCGGCGGATGGAGGGACGTTTTCAGGACGATGAAAAGCTGGGACCCACGGGGTGAGACTCTGATACCGGACGGGTGTACCTGGGATGCTTTGGAACGTTTGAACATTATAGTTACAAACTGACCATCGGGTCATCATATGAGAATTCGCTGATCTTGCAAAGTGCCTTTTGCTGGAGAGCTTTCGGGTGACAATATTACACATTTTATTTTTATTTTTTAGAGGGCTGCGAAGAGGCTGATAGTCATGGTAAGACGAGGGACAAGGCTGCAAGACGCACCCGCCTGATAGTCATGGTAAGACGAGGGACACAAGACGCACCCCAGAAAGCATCCACACAGAAGTGGCATGGTCGTACGGACACGATAAGCGCACTTGACGGCGAGTACGGTGAGTGCGGCGAGAAGCGGCCGCCGCGCGTGCAGTGTTGTGGCATCTGTAACATTGCGAAGTGTTTCGGAGGGAGTAAACTAAGCTTTTGCGGGGCTCAGAACTCCGTGTTATTTGCTACGTTGTATATAAGCTTCACGAATTCCTCTAGGCTGAGTATTTTTATCGCACTCACCTGCTATGAGACACTTTCGCAAGTGTGGTCCTCTCCGCCCCGAGCGCCGTCTCGGTCACCTACGACCCATTCTATGACAACCGCGCAGGCTCGCTTTCCGACGTTACTTGCTCTGACGGGCGCAACGGGACTACTTACCAAAGGTCCTCCTTACCTCTCGCACCATGCACCTTCGTGTTGACCGCGCACACAGGCTTCACGACCTTCGGCTCTCTCCCGACGCCTTTCAAATCGGTGGCGCAGCCGCCGTCGCGCACTTCAACTCGCCCTTGTGTGGCTCGTGCTGGGCGCTCACGCTCAACGGCACTACGGTGAACGTTCTCGCGATCGACCAGGCCCTGGCTGGGTTCACCATCGCTGAGGCCGCCATATGATGCACTCGTGGGTGACGAGTATGTAGGACTTGACCCAGTGATTGCGCTCGCGCAGACAGGTTGCTCCGTCTGTGTGTGAGCTGGATAACTGAGTGGGATGTGAACGCGTGAACTGTCATCATGCGGGCGGGCGTGCTTGGGTACAATGAATTGGCAGAGTCGATATCTTTCTTCACGATATACTATCGAATATGAGTCCAATGACGTATTTTCGAGTTGGCTAGTAGGCTACTCACCGACTCATGTGGGCCAGCGAGAGACAAGAAGCAAGTCCCTTCTGAGCGTGTTCTGTTGACTGGCTAACAGAATATTAGGAGGCTGACGGTCGGGTCCAATGCGTACCATATTTCCGCGACAGCGTGACATTTAAGGCACCATATGTCCTCACAACAGCAAAAAATGGAAGAAATACGGCTATAATTATGCGGATGGTGCAGTACATTGGACGGGAACAGCGAATAAAGGGCAACATAAAGTCCAGTCCACGGTGGCTAGTTGATGGAGAAGGGCGAGGCTCTTGTTTCCGGAGTCGCCCATGACTAGGGTACGTGGGTCAACGTGAGCTCTTGGGGATCGCCATTGAATGAATGTAGATACTCACGAACGACGATATAGTCGTTTCGCGGGTCGACGTGAGGCAACCGTGATCTGCACGCTGCCCTGGTGTAGGTCGAAATCTTCAGCGAGCGGGTGTTCTGTCCCATTCGTGTTATCTGATGACCAAATTGTAACCGAGAGCAGCACATACCAATGTCCAAGTTTTCGTCAGAGCCATCACTCTACGTGTCCGAGAAAGATATTTTCCTGTTTGTGTTGGTAATTTGGTTAGGAGGGTTTGCTCGTGTCCCTGCGCGATCAATGAGCATTACAGAACGAGGTTTCCAGGGCACTGACCAGGTTATTTTGACGGTTTTCCCCACTACCCATACCGTTTCGGCATCGGGCGATGTGATCCTAGGGGGTCCAGACGTCCCTACGCGTCAGGTTCGGCATGGTACCGTTTCCTAAGGATGCGCCGTCGAGTTCGTTCCCAGTGAGTTGATAGTTTGTGTTGCCGTAGGCCACGTTGTAGTCGCCAGTGGATGCAGGTTCAACTTCAGCGAAAGTTCTGTTTTGTTAAAGTGCGCCAGTAGATAGAGCGTCCGAGTACACAAGGCTAAATGTCGCCAAAGAAGTAGAGAGTTTAAAGCCAAGTAGGAGCGCGTAGTCATTATGTCACCAGTGGGAAGGGGTAGAGTCTGTAGAGTAATTGTAGCAAAAGAGAGGACCCTCCAGGCAGTAGGCGTAGGGAAAGCGGTCAATACTGCGAGTACAGGCAGGACAACGGTCTAGAACGAGGTGGATATCACTGCGAGCTGCCATGATAGTCAGGACCAGTCCCTGTCACGTGCGGGCCGCTGTGGCGCGTGCTTACGAGTCACGAAAGTGTCCAGTCGTAAGTCTTCGTAAGTCCAGAAATCTAGATTGGAGCATCACGTGCAGGCATCTCAATCTCCGCGTAGTCTCATCACCTTGACCGAAACATATAGTCTCCCAAAGGCAGACGGCGTTAACAGCGGAAGAAACATATCTCTCTCACCAAAATCCAACAAAATCGCCATTGGACAAAATGCGATCCGATTCTTATCAAACGGAATGGACGAAAGTGCTGGGTAGACCCCTACGAACTCATGCTTGTGGGCTCCTGAGGAAACACGCAAGTCACCACCACCATTCGAAGACGGAAACCCTCCCTGGTAGCCTGACCGAGCTCGTTTCATACAAGGAACCTACGCGTAGAGCTGACAGAATATATTCGCGTCCTTCTCCAATGTTATGCGCTGGATGGTAACAAGCTCTCGGACCCGTCTAATGCTTTGTATGTGCTGCCTTTCCACTGTACCTCACAAGCACGTAACCATCTCTCTACCGGCGGCTTCTTTCACGCATTTCCCGGGAGGGAAAAAAGAAAAGCTGAAGAGAAGAAAGCTGTTTTTCATTTTCATTATATGGGTGTCGAGCTCCGAGAAGAGACGCAAATCGTTCAGGGTTGTACTTGAAGTGCTTGAAACGCGTCATTGATTATATAACCGATTGCTCCTATGTCGAGATAAAGGCCTACGAGGGCAACGATTTGGCCCAGAATCCAAGACCGAACGATGCTGTGGGGGCAGGTGCCTGTCGTGGAGGCGCAGGCTACACGATAAGCTTAGATGTGGACTACGAGCCAGAGGAAGACGAGTCAGAGGAAGACGAGCCAGAGGAAGACGAGCCAGAGAAAGACGAGTCAGAGGAAGACGAGCCAGAGGAAGACGAGCCAGAGGAAGAGGCTTGCTTCATCTGACAAGGGCTCAAACTCAGTAGGCGATTCGGAAGGAGGACGTTGCTTCAACGACGAGCGTCGAGTTAGAGGAAGACACTGCTTCATTGGAGGGTCCCGAGTCAGGAAGCGCGGCCGGGGGACGGTACGGGCTTGTGCCATCATACATGCACCAATTCTAACGTCAGATTTGTTACAGATGAGCTGCATGATATGGTGGAGATCAATGACGAAGCCTATTCGTCGCAAGTACGCCAGCAAAAGCCTGAGAGAAAAAGAGACAAGACGCGGGACCGGCGCAAGCACCTATCGCTCAGAAGCTGCACAATATCTCACCGACGAGATCTGAGTTAGTCGAGGTGGAGGAGGGCGGTATGATCTTGTGCTATAGTACTCGAATCGGCTCTGACGTAGCACACATTACAGATGACTCTGGAAATGGTTGAACTCAATGAAATCCTTGATTTACTCAGAGAGCGCGAAGGAGAAGTCAAAGCCGCCGCGATGCAGTATTTGGACCTACTTTCGGAAAATAGTCAACCACTTCGCAGCCCACATAATCCACTGCAAACGCCCGAAACACCTAGAGCATCGGTTTAAGTCCGCTCTCCTACGTCAACGGTCCAAATTATATGGCCCTGAGAGGAGGCTGCATGGATTCCTTTGGCTCGATGGGGAGATTGCAGCCACCCTACGCCTCCAAGGATAAATGGATTCATGGGGTAGTCGTGCGGTGGATCAGTAGCCCGGATGGAGCAGAGGAACTATTGCATCTCTTCAGTCTCACAGCAGCCGGCTTACCGCGACTCTGCAGGGATCTACTACCCAACAGCCTAACGCCGAGGGTCGTCGCGGCAAGTCTTTTGGCGTCCTTGGACCCAGCCGAGCTTGCGAATGCAGAAAACATGCTGTCTGCACTCGAAGACCCGCGTCGCCACGCTGATCAAGCAGCGTACGCATGAGATGGGACAGAGCATGGCCATGGTACGACAGGCTCTGACCCTCTGCAAAGAGACCGCCTCGGCCACTCGTCAACTTGCAATTATCAAGCAGGGGATAACGACTCGCGCGCATCGCGCGGCTGGACCCGCCGTTTCCGACACTCATGCACAATCATCTGGTGCAAACGTGCTCAGAACCCGGAGAAGATGGGACAAGACGGTCAACGCTCTGGGACATCGCGACGACTCAGTGTACGCTTCCGCGAGGAGGTGTCTATTCTCGGCGAGAACCACTCGAAGAACTCTGACGACACCATCATTACTTGCCCTGACGCTAGTGAAAACAATCCCCCGCTCCACGTCCGACTGTGCTGCTATGTGCTCGATAAACGCTCACAGGTGTATCGCGTCGAGGAGACGTACAACGTCTTGTTTCGTTGCACTGCGCACGTGCGCTCTCATCTCGTCGACGGCGGGTTCTTCCGTGCGTCTGCAGAGCGAAGCGAGCGGGGACCAGCGACGGAAGACCGAGGCTTTGAATTGTCGCTATATGAGCGGCAAAGCGGAAAAGAGAGGCGCCTCATTCATTGCCAAGCTGCAAAGCGCGAAGCCCTTGGTGGATTACATCTGCGGGTGTGCTTATCTCGAGATAAAAGGCTGCGTAGACGAGGCACCCTGCCGGAAGGAAGAAACGAGCGTGGAAGACTCGAAAAGACGAGGTTGAAAGCGAAGAGATTTGTCCATACGATGAACCCTACGAGAACGAAGAGGCCCGTAATCGCAGCCACAAATTACATGTGCCCGCTCCTCTTCCCGATGGCCCGCTCCCTGCAGGCAGCGCCCTGATTACTCCCCCTAATTCCTCTCCTCCAGTCTCTTCCCCAATCAACATCGAGCTTTTTTGTTATCCTCCAAACGTTCATACACATAATGGACACGTGATACGAGTCTTCGTACATCTTGGAGCTTCATTGTACTGTGCAAGAACGGGCGCACCTCGCTGCTGGGGGATGGTTCCATGCCTATACGGTACGCCGTAATACAGTGACACAACTCATGGACTGTCATTACATGGGGGGAGAGACCTACCTCGGGGTGTGCCGTTTGAAGCACGGTTGATGAGCACAGTGCAGGTCGAGAAGTACATCCATGGATGCGATTTCTTCGAAATATTCGCATGCGCCCGGGAGGAACTTGTCCAGGACGCATCGGTGACAGCTGAAGAGTCTTGTAACAGCAGGAAGTCAGGTGCTCTGGAGGGACCTCGCGGCGGCATTGAATCCGTAGAAGACGACATAGTTACACCGATGGAGGACGCAACAAACCGAGAAGTCAAGCCAGTCGTTGGGGTGGCTAGCGGCGCAGGACATACTGGTGGTACGAGGACACACTACAACGCGTAAATATGCTCAAGGGTAGTTTTGATTCCAGATTCTCCGGCTGACATAGCCATTCAGTTAACTCACGTACTCAACGAATCAAAACGGCTAGAATCTATCGCAAAAGCTGCCGAAACACGATACCAAGAGCTTTTCACGAAAGTGTATTCGCAAGCCCCGCTACAACTTCAACTTGACAAAGCGAATGCACGTATCAAAGAACTTGACAGCGTGAGTCTACGACGCTATGGTACACATAGCTTCCGTACTCATAGGGGGAAAAGGAGCTATCCATGACCCGCCGGCGTCGAGAAACAGCCACAAGATCTCTGAATGCCACAGACCAATACGAGGAGGGTGAGCAAATGTCGATTAAAACGGTTTAGTAATAACAAAATTAAACATAACCACACAGATTGCCGTGAAAAGTGGCGGAGTGACCTGATGAGTTCCGGGTCGTCTATCGGGGGGCACCCCCTGCGCGATCCGCCAAAGCCCCCGCCCACGGATAGAGGACTTGGTTCATAAATGAAAAGGCCCTGTTTGATGGCCCTACAAAACCTGCCAGACCGACGCGAGCAAGCGCATATTGAATGGTTCCTCAACTTATAGACCAGAACAGACTTGTTAGACAACATCTTGGGAATGTTCTCGGCATCGCTTCGGGTGTAGACCAAGTTAACAATGAGCTCAGAAAATTCTTCCAGGGGGAAATTGAGTTCAACGAATTGTTGGACACCTCCGCGGCTATCATGGTCAGTGACACGGGTTTAAATATTTTATCGACGATGACACGAGTTTTGACAGCGGGTTCCACTTCCAAACGATTGGTTTCTTCCATGGGTTTGGGGGTAAAGACGACCTCCATCTCATTCCGGATACTGCTTGTATGATGTACCGCATAGCTTACACGCATCCGACCAAGCGAGGCAGCATATACAGCAGCGGATGGGGGACATTTTCAAGAAGATGGAAAGTTGGGGACTCACGGGGGTGAGACTCTGATACCGGACGGGTGTGCTTGGGATGCTTTGGAACGTTTGAACATTCTAGTTACAGCTGACCATCGGGTCATCATATGAGAATTCTTTCAAAGTGCCATTTACCGGAGAGCTTTCGGGGTGACAATATTTACACTTTTTTATTTTTTATTTTTAGAGGGCTGCGAAGACGCTGATGATAGTCATGGTAAGACGAGGGACAAGGCTGCAAGACACACCCCAGAAAGCATATACACACAGAGGTGGCATGGTCGTACGGACACGATAAGCGCACTTGACGGCGAGTACGGTGAGTGCGGCGAGAAGCGGCCGCGGGTGCAGTGTTGTGGCATCTGTAACATTGCGAAGTGTTTCGGAGGGAAAAACCTAAGCTTTTGCGGGGCTCAGAACTCCGTGTTATTTCTACGTTGTATATAAGCTTCACACGAGTTCACGGACTCTAGGCTGAGTATTTTTATCGCACTTACCTACTATGAAGCTTTTCGCAAGTGTCGTCCTCCTGGCCGTTTCCTCAGTCATTTCCGCATCGCCCAGCCCCGAGGCACCGTCTCGGTCACCTACGACCAGTTCTACGACAACGGCGCAGCCTCGCTTTCCGACGTTACTTGCTCTGACGGGCGCAACGGACTACTTACCAAAGGTCCTCCCTACCTCTCGCACCATGCACCTTCGTATTGACCGCGCACACAGGCTTCACGACCTTCGGCTCTCTTCCAACGCCATTCATCGGTGGCGCAGCTGTCGTCGCACACTTCAACTCGCCCGCATGCGGCTCGTGCTGGGCGCTCACGCTCAACGGCACCACGGTGAGCGTCCTCGCGATTGACCACGCGGCGGAGGGCTTCAGTATCGCTCAGGCCCGCGTATGATGCACTCGTGGGCGAAGGAAATCTAGGACTTGACCCGGTGATTGCGCTCGCGCAGCAGGTTGCTCCGTCTGTGTGCGGGCTGGATGACTGAGTGTGGACTGTCATCATGCGGGCGGGCGGAGTTGGGTTCAATAGGTCGGTAGAGTCGATACCTGATTAGGCTGGTGTGGAGGGCTCTTTCTTTACGATTATACTATCAAATATGAGTCCAATGATGTACTTTCGAGGATGTGGCTACTCACCGACCCGATGCGCCAGCGAGAAACGAGAAGCAAGTCCTTCTGAGCGTGTTCTGTTGACCGGCCAACAAAATGTCAGGCAGCTGACGGTCGGGTCCAATGCGTACCATATTTCCACGACAGCGTGACATTTTAAGGCACCATGTGTCCTCACACCGGCAAAAATGGAAGAAATACGGCTAGAATTATGCAGACGGCTTGCAGTACAATAGATGGGAACAGCCAATAAGACGCAATGTAGGGTCCCGGTCCACGATGGCTAGTTGATGGAGAAGGGCGGGCTCTTGTTCCCGGAATCGCCCATGACTAGGGTACGTGGGTCAACGTGAGCTCTTGGGGATTACCATTACAAAATGGGTGTAGATACTCACGAACGACGATATAGTCGTTTCGCGGGTCGACCGTGAGGCACCGTGATCTGCACGCTGCCCTGGTGTAGGTCGAAATCTTCAGCGAGCGGGTGTTCTGTCTCATTCGCGTCATCTGGTGGCCACATTGTAGCTGAGAGGAGCACATACCGATGTCCAAATTTTCGTCAGAGCCATCGTCTACGTGTCCGATAAAAATCTTCCCGTTTTGTGTTGGTAATTTGGTTAGGATGGTCGCTCGTGTCCCTGCGCAAATGAGTATTACAGAACGTGGCTTTCCAGGCCACTGACCAGGTAATTTTGACGGTTTCTCCTACTAGCCATACCGTTTGGGCATCGGGCGATGTGATCTTAGGGCTCCAGACGTCCCTACGCGTTAGGTTTCGCATGTTACTGTTTCCTGAGGATACGCCGTCAAGTTGGTCCCCAGTGAGTTGATAGTTTGTGTTGCCATAGGCCACGTTGTAGTCGCCAGTAGATACAGGTTCAACTTCAGCGAAAGTTTTGTTGTTAAGTGCGCCAGTGGAGAGAGCGTTCGAGTGCAAACAGACATGTCGCCAAAGAAAGAGAGAGCAAAGCCAGGCAAGAGCGCGTAGTCATCGTGGCACCAGCGAGAGGGAGATGAGAGGTGTAGTCGTCAGGTAACCGCAGCGCAAGATAGAAAAGTAGGAATGCAGGACGCTGCGAGGCTGGACAAGGTGGGTATCAATGTGGCTAACATTAGAGTCCGGAAAGGAGGACTCGTTTGAACGCGATTCACTGTCACGTGCGGCGCGATCTTATGTAAGCACTCGCTCAAATGATCCATCCGTCCAGCACAGGTCCAGCAAAAAAGTCTTACGCAGCTACAACATATGAATTTCTACCGACGAGGTGCCGGAAACGAACAGTGAATTCTAGGGGGTAACCCGCACCGTCGTTGACCACGGTATCGTGCCCTCCCCAGCTCGACGCTGTTTCGCCTAGGCTTCTGGTGCTGGCACGGGAACGGGTGTCTATGACCAAATTTTCACTCAAGTCCTCGCTGAGCTCCTCATAAGGCAATTCCCGGCGGAGCTCCCCGCTGAGAGCATCGGAACACCAGCTCCCTGGAATGCGATCTCTGTGACCGAGGACGTCGACTCTTCGGCAGTTCTTTCCTTCCGAAGAAGCAGAGGCTCTGAGCGACGGATGTCCATCATGAACTTAAACTGATCAGGATTGGTGATGGGCTAATAAAAATGAAGTCAAAGACCCAAATCATCAGTATTAGGACGCAAACTCACACAGTATGAATCCAAAAGTGGGCCAGCAAAAATGAAAGCTCTGTCGGGAGCGGCCGTGATGCGAGAAGCCCGTCTGGAGGAAAGAAGCGGAAAAGCTCACATTGTCCGTGAGTAAGAATTAGCCCAGCTCCGCAATATGATCAATATCATAGCACTATTCGTTAACTTGATGAATGGTACTGCTCATTCGCTACCCCCTCAAGGGCTCAACTTAACCGGACAAAGAAAAGTGCGCCTAGAACCTGGTTTAACACTTCTTCAAGAATCAGCGGGGAAAAAATTGAGAGCTTACCGTCACGAAGTAGACATTGGCGCCAGGGAATCGCTTTCGTATTTGATTTGCATGTTAACATCTTCCTGCTGCCGAAGGTTTTTCCATGTCCATGTCGTCGATGATGATGATAGGGACTTCTGCCGCACACTTACGGTAGCGCACGAGACATTATGGAAACTGTTCGCTTCGGTTATGTCGCTAGTAAAATATTTGTGTAATCAAAACAAGGGCGTACAGCTGGATTCCATCAAATTAAACATCAGTAAAGGAGTTGCTAGCGACCTTAGAATACGATCACTCCACATCAATACAAGTGGCCCCAACAATGTTAGTCTCTACAGGACATACAGAGATTTTGGAGCTAATGAAACGGTAAAGCTACTCCGGCGTGTGCAGTAATGTACTGCGAACATTTTGTTAGCCAATTGTGTTGTTGGTACAAGCAGGCGAAGACCCACAAATTTATCACGACCGGGGGCCATACCCAGGGCTGATACGATTGAAGAACAGGACAGCATTACGATTCATTATGGCGTATATCCGCGCTGCGGAGAAAACTGGATAGAAAATCGACGGAGTTAGACCACTTAAGATCAAATCGACCTGCACCCAAAGAGCACTTACCCGCGGGTGAGAGCGTATATCCTATCAGAATAGGAACTAGCACCATTGCGACGCGGGTTTGACATCTGACAAGCCTCTGTCAGCATAGGGGCGCGCAGTATCCTAAGTGACTCTAACCGCTAGGCTGAATTAGCCCTCTAAACGATGACAGCGGCTCAAAAACGGAATGGACTCACGTCTGGTGAGGGCTGAGGTAGTATAAGAAACAGGGCCTCAAGTAGCATCGTCCAGCGAATGATGACAAGAAGAACCATTGATACAAGTGTGAATTTCCGTCGCCAGACGACCTCGATCTCCTGCTCCAGAGTAATGAGGTACTCGTAGATGACTACCGCTAGAATGTCATGTTAGAGAGCGTGATGAGCACCATCATGCATCCGATGCTCACTAGGGATTGCGACCAGGAGCCTTTCGGCGCTGACTCTGGGAGAAATGAGTGCCTGGAAGCGAACGGAGGCCTAAAATGAACATACAGCATGCTTACGGCCTCCATACTGGGGACACAAGTCCGTAGACTACGTAGGAGAATATCTACGGCGGCCGCCTACCAGACCTACGATCGAGTAGGGGAACGGTGGGCAGTGGCTGGAGTACGCGGACACACCGCCGTGTGCTTTACTTGGCACATATAAAGCTGGTTGCATGCGTGACGTTGGCGTTAATAGCGTATGCCGTAAGGGCGCATCGCGTTTCAATTACAGACTGGTTCCTCGGAAGCGCGGATTGCAACGAGATGCGCGCGGGAAGGAGATTCGCAGATGGATGTGGGCAGATGACTCCCGCGATGCTTGGAGCCAGCCGCATATAGGGACATGGGTACCCACGCAGATATGGCGGAGGCAAGCAGCTTGCGTACAATCTGCGCAGTGTTGTTCCAATGGCGCGGCGCGACGTTGTTCTTCGACTGATATATCAATCAAGAAAACTTGAAAAAGGTGAGATAGAACTTAAAAGATCAGACAGTTGATTGAACTTACGACCTAGACACCGTCGGAGAGGTACAGTATTACATCCCGTGTCACATTTTGAGGCTGTAAACTTGGTTGCCACAATTGACCGATCCTTGCGGTGCGTCAGGCAAGATTGCGTAGTCATCGTGTCACCAGCGAGAGAGAGGTGAGAGGTCAAGTTCGTCAGGTAGCCACAGCGAAAGTGAGGAGAGTAGAAATGCAGGACGCTGCGGAGAATGTCAATGCGGCTGATATCAGAGTCCAGAGAGGGGAAGCTTCTGAACGCGGTTCACTGTCACTGTCACGTGCGAGGGGCGTGATCTTGCGTAAGTACTCGTTCAAATGGTCCAGCCATCCAGCATCTCCTTCCCATGCCCGGACAAGGAAACTGTGAAAGTATTAAACGACTACCACATGTAAAGCTCTACATACAACGTGCCACAAACTTGAAAATATGAATTTTAGCGGTAATCCGCACCGTCATTGTTCACGGTATCGTGTCCTCCTCCCCCGACCTGGACGATGTTGCCCAGCTTCCCGGGCCGGTGCTAGCACGACGGATGTCTATGACTGAACCTTCACTCAAGTTCTCGCTGAACTCCTGACAAGCCAACTCCGGGCAAGCCCGTCGAGGGCATTACACACTCGCTCCCGGAACGAGATACAAGTGACTGAGGATGTTGGCTGGTCCCAATTTGATGTCGAAGGCACAGGGGAACCAGAGTGTAAGTCTGAGCGACGGATATTCATCATAAACCTAACTGATCAGGATAGGAGGCTGATCAAAATGAAAAGTCAAAGGCTGAAACTTATCAGTATCATGACGCACGCTCACCAGTATGTCCAATAGTGGGCCAACGAAATGAAAGTCCTGACGGAGAGCAGTGAGCAAGCAGCTCATCCAAAGGCACAAGTTAAAGACTCACAATTTTCGTGGTGAGAATTACCAGCTCTGCAATATTTATCAATAGCATAGCACTATTTGTAATGTTATTAACGGTAACATCGAATCACTACCTCTCAACTCACACAAAGAAAAAGCGAGCCTAGGACTTGACTTTAACACCGCTTTGGAAAATCGGAAGAAAATTTGGCAGCTTACCGTCATGGAGTAAACATTGCGTCAGAGGTACGGTCATCTTCTTCGTTTGCATTGTTGTTTTCCAGGTGTCGAATGTTCTTTTCCATGTCGCGATGATGATAATAGACTCCGCCATTACTACAGGTGCACGAGACATGATGGAAACTGTGCTTCGGTTGGTTTTTATTTGTATATTTGTGAACGATAACAAAGGCTTACAGCTGCATTTCATTGAAATTCTGCATGAGCACACAAGAGTCGCTAGTGAGCTTCAATTTTTCGGGGATGTCACTCACACCAATACAAGCGGCCCAACAATGTTCGTCTCTGCAGGACATATGGATATTTTGGAGCTAATGAAAAAAATGTAAAGCTACTCCGGCATGTGCAGTAATGTACTGAGATTATGCCGTTAGTCATGCCGTCACTGGATATGGTCAGGCGAAAAACTCACGGAATTGACTACGACCGGAATCACACCCATGGCTGATACGGCGAAAAAATAGGATGGGAAAAAACAACATTACGGTCCATTATAATGTATATCCGCACTGCGGAGAGGACTAAAAAGAACGTTGACACAGGCTTGCACTAGGACCAAATCAAACTGCAGCCACTTACTAGCAGTGAGAGCGTCGCATATCAGAATGGGAACTAGCACCATTGCAACGCGAATCTGACAACTGAAAAGTCTCTGTTAGCAGAGGGAGGCGTAAGTATGCCGAACGACTCTAACCGCTAGGCTGAATTAGCCTTCCAAATGAAAACACGCAGCTCAAGAATGGAGCAAACGTACATCCGGTGAGGGCTGAGGGAGCAGAAGAAAACAGAGCCTCGAGTAGCATCGTCCAGCGAATGATTACAAGGGGCACCGATGCAGGTGTGAATCTCCATCGCCAGACAAGCTCGATCTCTTGCTCCAGAGTGATGAGGTACTCGTAGATGACTAACGCTAGAAATCAGAATGTCAGGTTAAAGCGCAAGATAAACACCATACATCATCCGATACTCACTGAGGATCGCGAAAACCAGAAGCCCTTCGCCGCTGACTCTGAGAGAAATGAGTACTGGAAGTAAACTGAGACTAAACAAACATACAGCGTGCTTACGGCCTCCATACCGGGGACACAGTACAATGAATTGCGTAGGAGAAGATGTAAGATGGCCTGCTAGGCCTACGATTGAGTAGAGGGATATTGGGTAGTGGCTGGCCGACACGAACATATTATGTACTTTCTTTGGCACCTATAGCTGGTTGCATGCGTAATGTTGGCGGGAATAGCGCATACTGTGAAGATGCATAACGTTTCAATGACAGACTGGCTCCTCGAGAGCGCGGATTGCAACGAGATGCGTGCGTGCGGGAAGGAGAATCGCAGATGTATGTGGCAGATGCTCCCGCAATGCTTGGAGCTAGCCGCATATAGGGACACGGTACCCACGCAACATGGCGGCGGTAAAGAGCTTTCGTACGATCTGCGCGTTGTTGCACCGTTAGCGCAGCGCGACGTTGTCCTTCGGCTGATAAATCAATCAGAAAAAAAAAGTGAATCAGAACTTAAAAGACAGATAGTTGGTTGAACTTACGGCATGGACACTGTTAGAGAGGTAAGGTGTTACATCCCGTGTCATAACTGCAGCTGTAAACGCCTCGAATTTATGATTCTTGTGGCGCGTACGATCACGCAGATGGTTTTCGTGACACACCACGAAGTTTTGAGGGCTAATCAGTAGGTCAGAGTTGACACGCTAAAACAAAACGTTGAATCGCATTCGTCCTTCACATTAATACCCTGATGCGCACGATGCACCAGTTTGAACGAAGAATTGATGATATCCATTTACCTAATGCTTGCGCAGATGTCACCGCACTTGTCTACCGGTCGTCCTTGATTATATTAAACCTATTAAGGAGGAAATAGTTACATTAGAAGGTAAGGTGTATTGGTCGAAGCATGTCCGAGCTGCTGCGCTGACCAGCCTGACTACTAGCAACCGGAAAGGAAGACTTCAGAAACGTCCCCATTTGGTTCTCACAGAACGTCAAGAAGCGCGACGTCTTCGCACTACTTGAGGAAATAAGTCAAATATTTCCATAGTGTCGAACAGCATTGAAACGTACTGTAGGCTGTCAATGACCAAATACACCTAGATTGTATACGAGTCGCCCTGGCGAGTCTTGCTGGGGTCTTGCGAAGCAACTTCTCAGATGACATGGATGATAGAGAATGATAAGAGGGTCGAATCTACGGCATGAGACCACTTACTTAAGGAAATCAGAAGTTGAGCGCAGCAACTAAAGGAATTCGTGAATACTCATCGCGATTCGCAGATCGACAAGCGAGGTTTGCGCACCGGGGTTTGGAAGCGTAAGTACTTCGCTTCGACTTTCTTAAGAAAGTTTCCGTTCCATTTATGAGAAAGCCAGCTGAATTTTCCAAAGAAACGACGGATTAGAGGCCCAATGCAATACGATGAGGTCGATAGCTTCGCGTCGCGCGATGGCCTGGACGAAGGAGGTATCACGTGCTTATGTCCCGAGCCCGAACCCGAGCCCGAGCCCCGCCCTCAGACGCCCCAAGCGAGATGCAGCGTGGCTCCTTTTCTGGGACGACGTCCACATGCATGGTTTGCACACGCGAGTGCCACCACCTCAAATGCGCTTAGGTAGCACTCAAACCGTCTGATACTACGATCTTACTTGTTTCTAAGTTAATCTCACTGTTCCTGTGAAGTACCTCGATTTTAATCTCAAGGTGTTGGCCAGATGACCACTTTCCCAAGCAATGACGGCGATCTGTCGAAGCTAATCGAAGCCGCCCCTACCTACTAATTCAGAAACATTGGTCGACTTGCAATAGACCGGGAGATTCGGCCTTCCGGTTTCCCTAGCATCAACAAGAACGGACTCGCGCGCCATCCCGGATAACCACGTTATCAAGTTATCTATCGTCCGACGACAGCGAAAGCGAGGAGTTGCGGTCCTATTTCGACAACACCGTCAAATCATGCGACGTGTTCCGCACCTTGCTCGCTAGCAAGACAGGGTCAGGGAAGTCCACCCTTGTCTCTGAAGTGCTCGACTTTGACCTGGACAAAGCTTGCTTCGGTGCGTCGCCGGTTACCAATCCATTTCCATATTTTGAGTATATTATATCTCGTGAGCAGCTTAGAGACCTTGCTCGTGGCCTGTGTTACTGATGTCGGAATCTATCAGGAACTGCCGGATGCCATCTGGATATCCAGGCGGTACAGTACCGAGGGTAAAGGTCTCAGCCTTGTACCCGGAGCTCACACACCGCCACGTTTCCGCTTCCATCAGGTAACAACATTCTAGCAGCGGCGCAGTATCAACGTGAGAGCTCCTCGCCATGATTCAAAGAAGATGAACATCACTGGAATGAGTCGGTTTGTGGCACTACCTTCCCAAGGCCGTGTAAGTCTTTGTTGATGGAGCGCTGTGATGAGTGCATGCATGAGCGTGGTTATTATGTTTGTCTTCCAATCATCATTAATTCTGATTTATGAGTCCTGCTGGAATCAGCATCTGGAATGATGTCGAGACTAAATGTCTTTCCATGCTTCTATCCGTCAGGTACGAAGCAAACATAAAAGCATCTGTCAGGCACTCTTGAACGATCGCGCCCCCGAACGGTTTACCATGTCGCCTCTTTCTCGAGCAGACATCACTACTCTCCAATTGATCGGACATGACACTATAGTGAATATAGTGGCTTTGTGCGTGGAGGCAATCCTCTATAGTGCGTGGATGCAACGTCGCTGTTAAGCACCGGATGGCTCATTTCCTGGATGAATAGCCGTGTACTTCATTTTCGCTATAATAGCGAGTCGTATCCTCCTGTACGCTTTAGTTCTATTCTTCATTCGTTTTATTCAAACAAGCAACATGGCAGGAGAAGAAACTCGAAGACTGCAGTATTTATTGGAACCATGATTCTACTAATGTTTCTCATGGACACGGCGATCTGTATCATTGACGTGAACGACGCAATCCGTGAAATAACCCTCACACTCACCTCAAGCTCCGACATGTCATTAGCGGACCGATATACACTCACAGATAATTTCCCGTGGGCGGTACAAGACGCGCTGTACGCATGGATGGTGTGTGGACATAGCATTGATCTCGACGTTTCGCTCTAACGTGTAGATGCCTCAGTCGAACCTAGGAGACGTGGTTATCATTTGGCGCGTGTCAGTCTTCTATAGAGGCGAAAGAGAGCGATGGTTGATGCTCTTACCAATTTCATTCCTTCTCGGCTCTCTCGGTGAGCAAAACTTCTTCTCAGTCGTATCATACTACTTAACGCTGATTTGCGTCAGTGACATCCGGATTCATCTCGTACTGTGCTGCCCAGTGGGCTGAGAACATCAGTATCGCGAATCTAGTTGACACTCCGTTCTGCAAAAACGCTCAACTGTCATCATACTGTACCACGCTCTCAACCACAGTGGTAGCGACATCGATGATGATTTTCAAACTTTGGTGAGCATGCCACCGCGGAACCTTGGCCCTGTGTCCGCCGCCTTTAACGTTGATGCTTACCATCTCCGCAGGCAGTATAGGCGCGATCGAGATCGCAGTCGAACTACGATCTATTGCTTCAAAGAAGACGTTAAGTGAGCGATTGATGACGATCTGTATCGAGTCGGGCATCTTGTACATGCTATTCTTTGTGGGCAACTTCGCTGTGTCATTTCTGGTAACCTCGTTCTTGACACTTCGTCGTTTCTAGATAGAAGCAGTCATTACTGACTCCTCAAATGCAATAATCCAGGCTGAAGACGATACACCGGCAAAGGCCCTTGCATGTACCATCTGGACTTATATGACCAGCCATATTTTGGTGAGGCTACCTTTCTAAGCGAGATGCTACCTTGCTCACCCAGGGTACAGGGTATCTACCCGGTCTTGATGATCATAGTTCTTCAGGCCGAATCTTCCTCACTCGAGGCGGCAATATCGCGAGGACAGATAACGGAGCTATCCAAGACTTCTGGGGTCCATCTTCTGCACCTCGGATGTGCCTCAGACAGTGCATTCCGGAGGATTCGAGCTCGGTTCCCGGCTCGTCGTTCCCAGATTCGTCAAGAGTGTACGATCGAAACTGTCCGGGTCAACATTGACGACCGAAGATATGATTTGATTTATACGATACAAACTGACAATGCGCTTTTCACCGAATCAAACGACATATCCCTTGCGACACCCATGTGAGCGGCATGGCCAATGCAGGATGGACATTTGGGTGTAGACTCACCCCAGACGCATGTATCACCTGAAGCCGTTGACCCAGCCCGCTTCGTCGCTCGCCAGAAATGCGGCAATGGGGGGAAATCTCGTCCACGCGGCCGATCCGTTTTTGGGATGCAGATTTCGCCATGTCCTCCTGCCAGGTTAGGGTTTCCGCTGCGAGCGACGGCGGTGCGGAGCATGTCCGTGTCGGTTGAGCTTGGTGCGATCGTGTTGACGGTGATGCCTTTCGCACCGAGGTCCTTCGCAAGAACGCGCATGATCTGCTCCAGCGCGCCTTTTGACGCGGTATACGCGAGGTATATCGGGCGGACGAGGGAAGCCTTTGTTTGCGAGGTGAGAAGAAGATAACTCGACCTCCTAGAAATATGTGAGGCCCGGCTCGAAAAGTTGCATCATCATATGCACAGCAACTTACCAGCCTTCATGTGCCGTGCAGCCGCCTGGACCATGAAGAGTGGGACTTTCACGTTCGTCTGGAACTGTGAATCAAACTGCTCCGGGGATACAGTGTCCAAGGTCCCGTCGATGACCAGAGCGGCATTGAGCACCAGAATGTCGAGTCGACCATGTTCCTTCGCCGTGTCCTCGACAGTTGCGTGCCCTCTTCAAGCGACGACATGTCGGCCTTCACCGCGACGGCCTTGCCCTTGCCGCTGCCATTGATGCGCTCAACGAGCTCGTCAGCAGCAGTCCTACTTGCGTTGTAGTTGACAACGACGCGAAAGCACCATCCGCGGCGAGCCGTTCGGCAACGCCGGCACCTATACCCCCGCGAGGCACCCGTGACGATGGCAACCTTTCCAGAGAGCGGTAATGACATTGGAAGAGGAAGAGTGGGATGAGTTCAGGGGTTGGAATGAGATTTCGTGCGACCCAGCTAGTTATACCCTTCGCGAGGTACGTCCTGTAGGCCACGCATTCGTTCGGCATTTACGGCGGCTATGTATGCCGTTAAATCGGCAATTAGACTTCCACTCCAACGTCTCCGTCAGGAAATTGCGGCTATTCTGCGTCTACTTGTCAGTGAAGGAAATCTGGGGTCTTGCTTGGAAAAGAATGCGTCATGGAGATATTCGAGTTCGGATGACAGACCTTGAAGCAGATCGGTTCCGCACAGGTTGAGAATCGCGCAAAAACAAAGACGAAAAAAAGCCGGATGTGAGATTATCCTTGAGCGTTATATACAGTCTAAACGTTCTTGTTCAGCTCAGCCTGGATCCCCTTGCACACGTTGCACGAAAGCGTCTCCCATCCACTTCTCAAAGTCCGATAACTACGCCATGCGTCAGTCGAAAGGACGACATGCTGTATACATCAAGCTTACCTCATTATATATTTGTGCACTGAGCCGCGTCCAAAACTTGTCGTTATGGTAGAAGTGGGCCGCATATATTTTTGTGCTCAAGCAGCAGCTTGTCGCGGAGGACGTCGTTGGCGAACTCAATCTTGTCGGCGGGTACCCCCTTGGGGAGCGGCAGCTCGACATTTATCATGTTCAAAGTTTGCTCCAGGTTTTCGGACTCGTCCATGATACGTGTGCCCATATCTCCGCGATAAACGCTTTGCCACCATCGCGGGCAGATTCCGACAGTAGTCGTTGATGACTTCTTCGCCACCAGCACGACCCACTCCCGGAAGTCCATGGCTGAAACGTGCACTGTGTGAGAATGCCGGCTCAGCAGTAATCGAAGACCGTCGTACCTGCGCCGACGCTGAGGTAAGGTACAACGTCTGCCTGTGCCAGTCCCTAAAAGATTGGTCAGTGGACGAGGCTGCATATACCAGAACGCGGGCAAGCTTGCTCACAAGAAAAGGGAACAGCCCATTCATCTCCGTTGGTTTCGGTTTTTCTTCATCCAGTCGGCAGGGGAAGGGACTGACCCGGAGGGGTATATTGATGGGATGTATGGGAAAGCCGGTTTTGATTATATGCTGGTTTCCTGATCGTCGTGAACTGGTTTAGATAAATTTCACGCCCCGTAATGAAGAGAAACGAACCTCTTGGGCACGTATAGACACGGTTGGCACAACTCCGTGCTTCCGCGTAGAGCCATTTGTGGCAATTCTATTCACGGGTAAGGTCAGGAGAAAGATCCGTGCGCGCATCAGGAGAACGGCGTAACCGAGAACCAGAAAATCCGTCTGGACGGCCTCTAGATTGATATTCATCTCTTGGCCAATACTGTGAGCGGCGTCCACGAACGCTATAAACTCCCTCCTCGCGACAGATCTTGACCATTCTCCTGCCAGGGTAGCAAGATGCCGGGATTGCTGATCGATGCTATCCAGCACGCATTTACAATTTTGGGTTGTGGATTTTCCGCAGAAGCCGTCGTGTCGTGGAAGGGAATGGAGATGGCTACAGAAGGCGTCGAGCACTTGAAGCGTTGGTCATACGGGAAACTGAGATGGAGATCGGAGTAGGGTGATATGAGGGTTGGTGTCGGCAAACATGTTCCATGTTCTTGAAAACGCCCTCTGTAGTGTAGTAGAAGCTAGAAAGATTATATTAGCATGTTCAGCGTCCCCGCGATGCATAGTATTCCACAACATACCTCACCGACCAGAATGTCACCGTCCCTCCATTCAAAGTTCCTAAGTACTACACCAATGCCGCCACAGTCGCGTTCTGTACCAACACCACCTCTTCCTTACGAGCTCCTAATAAACTTTCGCTAGGCGTTCGCAGTATGGAGTCGAGCATCGGGATAGCATGCCGCATACCAGTCTATGCGCAAAGAACTTGTCCGGGTTCTCGCCTCCACCTGGTCCGACAAAACATTCCAGCAGCGCACTTGAACGATGGGGTTGGTGGGTTGCAGCACAAACGGCCGAGCCCTTAAGAAATTATGAGAACTTTGCGAGTAGTTTGTCAGGGAGTTCGGAGCTCACCATGATTCAAGTTAATGAACTTGGGGTCGAGAGACCAAGAATTGGGCGCATGGGACGTCCAAAGGTGGGCGGGGTAGTCCCAACATAGTCCCCCAGAGACCGATCTTGAAGTGCGGCTTTCCTTGTCAGACATGTGTAACAAGCTGTGGAGGGGGGGGAATGTCGATGTTGGATTTGCCCCTCCAGGCGGATGTGAGTGGTTAACAAGATAAGGGGAGTATGCCAGTCGACTATACGTCACTAGTCAAGGTGGGTCGAGTCATAGCGAGTCCAGTCTGGCACGCTTGGGGAGAGTGAAATTTATAGTTTGGGCATTAGTAACGCTATGTCGACTTGATATCGCTGTTTTGTAAACCGAGTGTGGCAAGTCTAGATGGGTGAGGCACGGCGATGCACGGGGAACCGGGTTTGAGTTAGTAATCGGACCAAAACGCGAATTCAAGCGAGATTGTGAAGGAAATTGATCAAGCGTCTCTCCATTTGGTCAAATGTGCTGCATTTTTAGACATGACGTCATTACATCGGGGGGACGTACAGTAGCCCAGACCAAATGTTTGCCACAGTTATAATCAAGGCGCTAGGCTCGTCTCAACTGGAAGTTGGACGTTTTTGAACATGCAGCCTCATAAGTGACTCATGTAAATTTCGAAATAAGATTGGCGAACAAATAAGACGCGCGAGAGCGCCCAGTAGCCATGTCCTCGCCCCCCCCCCCCCCCCCTATCGGTACTAGCCCGTGGTTAAATCGCAAAGCTATGTGAAGACGGAATGACTGTATTTGCGATGGCATCCAGTTTCCGAATTCATGCATTGCCTTAGATAGGAATGGTAGATGTCAAACGTCTCCCATGGACATGGTAACCTTGCTTGATCAATAAGCCACGGCGACAATAAATCAAACAATGGGTAAAATTACCCTGGAGAATCATAGTCACAATACCGGTCACTATCTAGGCGAGCATCGCTACCATGGCCTTTCTCACCAAAATCATGGGCTCGTAACTGATGGTGAAGCTCCCGTAAATAGTGCCTATGAAAAGCGGAAAAACATGCGACGTGGTCGTAAGTTTCCCTCTAACAGTTAGTGCGTTGATTGAACTGGAGGAACGTGTCAGAACACAAAATGTCCTGAGCCTAGATCCGTAAAATGAGGACACGGATTGCGTTGCCTCTCAGCGTACGAGAACAAAGACTTAACAAAGAATAGGACGAGTAAAGGATACCAGAGATGTCGATCCAAAATCACCATGAGTAAGTTCGCTCGGAGTGCTCTCTTGGATGTCCAAGGAGGTTCGTCATAGAAGTGGACCCAAATGTTGCGGGGGGCAAGATAATCCATGCGTAACCCCTGAGGGGACCCCCTTGACCTCACCGTCTCGTGCCAGTTTATTAACGAAATGTCTTGGGTTTTTCTGTTTTTTGTGCTACGCTTTTTTTTTGCACATCGAAGCAGCAAGTTGCTGCCTCGAATACCTTGGCTGGTACGCACCCAAAAGCTTGTAGTTCCATCAACGACGGATGGTCGCCACTGCAGTCAGGTAGCTAAACACGTACCCCTGTGCAGTACGAGACCATTTGTGTATTTTTGCAAAAGGCGCGCCGGGTTGCACTAGTATGGGTTCCAATGCTACCATCCTAGAGCGCTCCCGTTCCGTGCGGCCCCCTTCGAAAATGTGATGCGCTCCCCAGGCGGCGACTAAGCGACGGGCGTGGAAAGCGACCGCCGTGCTGCATTTAGGTTGAACACAAGAGGTAGCGGTCATGCTACTCCACGAAAAGAACCGATGACGACAGAATTATTGGGTAAGTATAGAAAAATGGCCAATCAAGAACTGCTGTTCGTACGTTACGGATAGAACTTGAGTGTACACGCCAGACTTATGAATAGCGTTTCCTCCCAGGTTTCGACTAAGTTAAAAAGCACGTTCAGCGGGCCCCCAAGTGTTCCCCCTACCAGAGGGACGTATCAATGAGTTCATCCTTTCAACCACTCCCTAGGCGTAATCCTTAGAAGCCATTTCTCTCCACCGGAAAAAGGGCCAGGTTTCGTCCGTTCGAGGCCATGTACTCGATACAGTCGACTATGACCAAAGTCCGAGTCTAGGACCGTCACGTCGTACGCTTGATATTTCCATCTTTGATGACTGGTGTGGATATTTGCGAATGTCGATCGAGGCAGATTTAGCAGGTTTGTCCCATGAGAATCAATCGAGGCTACGTATGGACAATGAGGATGTATATCGCTTAGGTTCCTTTTTTGAAGCGCGCAGGTTTCCCTAACTAAAATTTAGTTCCCCCGCACACTAGAATAAGTCATTAGCTGTACCCCGGAATAGACCACAATGTAAGGTTTTAAAGTACGTACATTAATAAGATGCGACCCGCCCATGATGGTAAGGACGGAATATTATTGGCTATGAGCCCCGTCATTCTTAAACCAAGCAAACCGCGAATTTCCACTGACTATATAAGGATCATTTCAACGCATAGAGCTACAACCGCGTCGACGATCTGACGCTATGCCCGATAGATCGAAGTGCCAGCACATATCCGAAGAAGAGAGGGGTGCCATGACTGACGTTGATGTGAAAGTCAGAGTCGGGCAGGAGTGATTGAGCAACTTATATACACTCACAGTAGCTCCTCATGATAGCCAGACGGATGGAAAAGCAGCTGTGAGTCTTCGTAATTCCCGGTAGAGAACTATGAGTAGGTTATTACAACTCAATAAGGCTAGCTCAGACCGGCAACCTCACGATAGAGGCTCCCGGAAATGACTATGTGAGGGCAAGCGTGCGACCAACACCTCAAAAGCGACGCATACGGGACCAAGCCTCAAGCACGATGTGATGCAATCACAGCTGCACTCCATCTTGAGCCTGAACGATAGCCGTAGCCGGAGTTGCGGATGAGTGATTAAGTAGTGCGCAAAAAAAGTCCCCCCCCCCGGTGAACAAACCGTAAATGACGGGCGCGTGCGTCAAGGCTGCGGTTGCAGTGGGTCGGTTGTGGCCACCCTTTGCCCCCCCCCCAGACGCCGTGTTTTCGTCACAGACCGTGACAGTCCTAACGCATCACAAATCACTTCGGTTCCACGCGCCATCACGCGCACGCGTCCCAAAGGCTCTCATCCGCTATCCTTCACACGTCACAACTCACCGCGTCCTAAAGCCGCCTTTCGGTTAAGTGAAAAATGGGTATTAAGGGGGCATCACAGCACTACTCAGCAGAGCACAGGCGCCCAGAGCGATCAAGGTAAGCTTGCCCTGGTTATCGCACTCCTATGGTCCTAAACTGGCGTGTGCGTAGGAACATGAAATCAAGACACTGTTTGGCCGAAAAAGTGGCTATCGACGCGTCAATGTCTATATATCAGTTCCTTATTGCTGTAAGACAAAAGGACGGTGAGATGCTGCAGAATGACGCGGGAGAGACAACCAGGTTGCGCGTGTTCAGTGCGTGTCATGCCATCTTGACCTAACTTGATGCAACCTACAGTCATCTTATGGGCATTCTTCTACCGGACGATACGACATGGTTGAGAATGAATCAAGCCTTTGTATGTCTTTGATGGAAAGCCGCCAGAGCTCAAGTCCGGAGTGGTATTATGCGGTGTCTCGATTCGGCCGACAACCACGCTCTCACTCTTTGTTTCAGCTTTCGAAGCGTTTTGAAAGGCGGGGAGGAAGCAAAAGATGAACAGGAAGAGGCTAAAGAGACAGGCATGCTCATTATGCACTGCCCGCGTGCGCTTCTGGCGTTTCTTACAAGCACACAGTACCCGCCGGAAGACGTCGATCGGTTCTCGAGACGACAAGTCAAGGTGACACGAGAAACATAATGAAGAATGCCCGGAAGCTGCTGGGATTGATGGGTATCCCATACGTTGTCGTGTGTAGTGCGCCTCTTTCCCTCCGTCTTTTTCTGAAGTACGCACTATAGGCACCCTCAGAAGCGGAAGCACAATGCGCGGAATTGGCGCGAGGTGGAAAAGTACGTTACTTTAGATGCCCTCTCCACTCTCTCGTCTGAGCAATCCAGGTTTACGCGGCCGGCTCGGAAGACATATGGATACCCTGACGTTCAACGCCCCCATACTACTATCCTCCGTCATCTTACCTTCTCAGAAGCTCGGAAACAGCCCATCAGCGAAATTGACCTCTCAAAAGCTCTCGAGGGCCTTGAGATGAGTAGTCTCAGGTAAGTCTTGACCACGCCGAACAGTGGTATCATGGACCACACACGACACTTAGTTCATCGACCTCTGCCTTCTCCTCGGATGCGACTACCTGGAGCCCATTAGGGGAGTTGGGCCGAAAGTCGGCGCTGAAACTTATTCGAGAGCACGGTGGGCTGGGTGAAGTCGTCGAGCACCTCAAAGAAAAGTCGGTCCCTCCACTTGGGACGAGTCGCCGAGTATGTCTGATTTGTGCGATATAGGACTGCAGCGAAGGAGGAGGCCGCAGACGAAGGCAAGAAGAGAGAAGGGTGGCGTCGCCGTGCCAGAATATTGGCCTTGGAGGAGGCTAAGAAGATATTCGAGAAGCCAGATGTTACACCTGCGTCTGAAGTCGATGTGAGAGATTCTTGCCTCTAGCTTTTGCCTGACTTATATCTCGCACTACTAGGTCGAATGGAAAAGTCCTGACGTGGAAGGTCTCGTCGACTTTTTGGTCAAAGACAAGGGCTTCAAGTGAGTATGACCTTATGTTCTAGCGCGATGATTTTTTATCATTCCCAGCGAGGACCGCGTACGAAAGGGTGCGGATAAGCTTTCAAAAGGCGTCAGCGCGAAACAACAGGGTCGCCTCGACGGGTTCTTCACCGCGCAGCCTAAGAACCCACCAAAGGACGAGGAGAAGGGCAAGGGCAAGGGTCAAAGCTGCTGGGAAGGGCGCGAAACGCAAGGTTGCCCCTAGGCTAAGAACGTGAGTCTATGATTATCCCCAGAGATGTGTTCGTGCTGACGCTTCCTTCTTATCAGGCCGAGGGCAGGCAGGATGGTACGCACCGGCAGCAAAAGACCAAGACGAAGAAATAAAATCATACGACTCGATTTATCTGCTTGGTTTGTCACATTCTCGTAGTTTTATCAACTCGCATAGTGTATCGGTACCGTCTTCATAATACCACGTCTTTCACATCGTCGTCGTCACGCGCGGGAAATGCTCATTATCGTACTCATCGTTAGAATCTGTTCCTAGGACTTCGGCGAAGCCATCTCGACCTATGCCCGAAGTTGCGAACCCAAGGCGTGAGCTGTTTTCTCATACCGTCCAGACCTTCACTACCGCGAGATATGGTCAGCGCAGCACAGAGTCTTACTCGATTCCTAGGAGCTGCGCGTTTACCGGGATATCCTGAATGTTGAACGTGCTACTAGGGTATCCGGTGACCACCTGACCCCTTTGTGTCAGCGTTCACGTCCGTGGATAGCGGCCTCAGAGGAACGTGTCTTAACTCGTGTGTGTGCGTGATGAGCCAGATGGACAGGTGTCTTCTATGATGCCTTCGCGAGTTATGCGACACACATTAGCGACTCAATGAACAGCGGGAATTAGCACAACATGCGACACAGGACAGGCTTCCCTCGTCATTAACACGCATCACATTCGTGAGAAGCAGTCGGCTCGCTAGATGCAAGAGATTCTAAACACGAAAGCCCGATCGGAATTAGCGTGGTTTCTTGTGACCGAGATAGAGTGCACGGGAGCGTTACGTGGTAGTGTTACGAGGCGTCGGTAACATGGTTGAATGCGAGACAGAATCCCATGGGCGAAGGCTGCTGCTGGCAACCTACGTGCAGACGTATCGCGACGACCTTACTATACAGTTTTCTAACATTAGTGTTTCGACGCGTTACATACAACTCGAGCAAGGAAATGAGAGCGGGTGCTTGAGCTTCACCCCCAGAATCACAGCCAGCCCTTCCGCTTCATTCGGCTTATTTAGGTACCCTTTATCTAACATCTAACATGGCGAAACGAGCTCTCTGTATCGGTGCAGCTACGAAGAAGCCTTGCCAAACTTTCCAAACTATCAAACTCCACAGCGCGTCTGGGACGATGTTGACAAAGTTTCAAGGATTCCTCAATCAGTAAGATGCACCGCGCACTTGCAATGTTTTTTTGTTTGAGCATTGTGGCATCTCTAGGCGGTTCGAGTACGCCGAACGAAGATATCACGGTCCTCAAAGATGCGCTCTAACACAGACCAACGTACACGATAAAATGGCGCGTGCAATGTCCAACGTCGTGTAAATCGTGAACTAATCTCATCCTTGCAGCTTGGAAGCCATGCTAACCTAGTGATCCTTCGCTAGCGAGGGGGATATCTCGTGTTCTACTGTGAGCTGCTTCTCGTGACGTTAGGATTCAAGTTCTTATCGGACGTTCGGCTTAGTTGCCGGGCATGAGCACACAAGACCAGGAGGGCCCCTCTGAGTAAATAATGGAGGACAGGGACAAACGTGGCCACGAAGGTTTTCCTGCGTCTAGGCACTTTCCCTCTGAATGCTGCCATATGCAAGTGTTCCTTACCATCAAATATCCTTTTCAGCTATTACGTGCCCAGCGATGTCCAGCCTCTTCATGATATGCGACGACGGACTCATTACAAGTTTCAGAAAAGCATATGCCGGATGACGTGAATATTGCTGAAATCTTGTTTGCTACAATTCTCTAATGTCACGTATCAAGGTAATTAGGGCAAATCTGGTCAACCCGGCTCTAGCTAGAGGAGCCTACCTCTGTAGTAAGTTCCGACACGTCCGGTTGCGGCGTCACTACATGTATACCATCTGGCTGCCAGGTCATTTTCGACTGCTGTCACTCTGGTACCTGCAGCTGGTAGGGAATCATCCGATGCTAAAATAGAATCACGCTGTGACAAGTCACTCTATAGACTGGATGACCCCTACACAAGTTCAGCCCAATGCCGGACACGAAGCAAGCCATTCCGACTAGGCACCTGTGAGTATTCTTCAGTCACGGCCACGCTGTGCAACGAGACTAATAAAAAAACCATCCTCAGGGTCGGACCCTGATCTTAAGGCGGGTCCTGGCTGCATGCCAAGACCCTCAAATCGCGCTGGGCGGGCCTGCATCTGGCCTATTCACAAATGCGCTGGTCGATGTTCTAAGTAAATTGGTCTCGCTCATATGTGAACACTGCATGACCTGCTTTTTTAGATGAGAGCGACAACAGCCTAACGCATCAGGAAGGATTGGACCGAATTCCGGTGCGTAGAGTAAATCATAGCATCTACTGTTCTAGTAAAGACGACGGAATGCCAGTGAGAAAAATGATGCGAAACACTTGGCTGACAGGCTTAGCGCAACAAGAGGGTCTCTCGGCCAAGAACAAAGCTCAATTGACCAATATTACGAGCAGAATTGCAGCTGCCTCAAGTACCAATTCCTAAAAACGACTGACGTAAGCTTCCCTACATCCTCAGATATCCTCTTTGACTTTGACGTTTATTCTCTGGCCCTAGTCTTCATTGTTCAATTTTCCAGTGGAGAGTACACTCACGGCGAACAGTAGCGAAAGTAGCGCATTTCGCGGATTGTATTACTCGTGGTTCAACCTTGACAAACCGCAGCGTTCTAAGTTATAATATTAAATCTTTTGAAGCGGTATGGTGTGTCATACAAAGCCGGGGTGAGAGCGTCCCCAGATCAAGAACATATGCCCATGGGATGTTTGAGGAGAGCCATGCTGTCTAATGGTTCCTTCAGACCGGGAAAAGAGGAGTGAGATAAGGGTTTTGTTTGTGGTGTGTCGTTATTAGATGCTTAAAAGCCCGTCGCTATCCGTAAAAAAAACGGGATGAAATTTCAGCTTAGTTACGTTCGGTTTGAGCCTGGGAGGCGCAGGCCATATACTCTCCTGCGTAATAGATGATAGCAGAAATTTTACCTTTTCGAGGTTCATCTTGGATATGGGCACATATCGCTCCATCGACGCCGGTTTATCTTCGCCCTTGTTCTCGGTGTTGATCAATGCCCCGGAATCCCTTCATATCCTCTAGGGCCTCTTGTCTCGACGCTCCTTTCTCTATTCCGTGTCCTCTATCGCATTGACGAGCTTTTGTCCGTCTAAGCGCGCTTGGGCCTTACTTTTACGGCAAGTCGTCTGGCGAAACGGCGATGATACATAAGGCGTCTCTGTAGTGACTTTACCAATTTCTTGCGTTCCTCTTTTGACAGACGCCAATCGATTGCTTCGTCCCAGCAAGGCTCAGATGAACAAGCCTCTTTGGTATAATAGAGAGTATGCGGACAGCCTAGCATCTGACATACTAGCTGGAGTCGGACGAAGCAATAAAAATTGGGGTCTATCAGTCCTAAATCTTAAAATCCTGAGTACCGCTTTCTGAGGCGTTGTCACTCAGACGCGTCGCTGATACTGAGCGCTTGATCTTAGGGAGGTCACCGGGTAGAGTCCTTGCAGACGTCTGGACGCGGGAGCTTGCGCTTTGCGACATTTTTTGTAGACGGTTTCCCTGCTCGAGGCGACAGCACAATTGGTACTAAGAGACATCGACAGCAAGCTTCATCGTTCCTCGGTCCATAGCACAAAGCATACAGATTCCATGTACCGTAGGGATTGACCGGATAGAGGGAGGACCGATATCTACAAACTGCACGTTAATCTAGAAGCCGTCTTCCACAAATGTAGTAGTGTCGCTTGGTCAAGGATTAACGCGCCCCTTCCCCCCTTCCCTCTTCCCCTCTCCCCCCCCTCGAACAGAACGGTACGCTTGACCACGCTGACACTGCTTGCTGAGCGGAGCGGAACTGTCGTCTTCGGAAGTCGAAACCGGAGTGCTGGCCACGCTCCGTTATTGGACCGTTTAGACCTTCGAAGAATGCTCGTACATCTTCCTCCTTGCTCGCGAAGATCCAAGTTGCCTACGAACACAGCGGCCATTCGGATCTCCAGCCATGTCAGCATCAGCGACCAAAAGCTTGCTCTTGTCCTTGGCACGGAGATCTATCCGTATGGTACGCTCCATGAAGACCGATCCATCTGCGGCCGTAATGAGGACAGTCTTAGCGCGGCCTGTCTCGTATGGGTCCATGACGGGGCTTCGGTGGGGGAAGGTTTTTTCGGCCTATTTCCGATCGGTACAGGATGCGCAAGACAACATAGGCCAACGCTTTTGACGGCAAAGTCGACGCTGGAGTGGATCTCTGCTTGATGAATGCGACCCGCTTCTTTTTCTTCTTGCGGGCGTGGAGGAACGTCTTCGCACTGGACGCGGCGACGAGGCGTCGTCGTCCTCGTTGGTCTTTGAGGCGCGCCATGTAGCGCGCACGCTCGCGGTCGTGTGTGTTCGTCCCTCTTTCTCTCTGAGTTTTACCGGCGGATTTGGAGGAGGATGGGTCAGTCTGTAGGGAGCTGCTGTGGTAGGGTTTCTGGAAAGCGACGGAGCGGAAGCGCGTGGATTCGATTTGGGCAGAGGAGCAGAGTAGGGTTGAAGGGCTGAACGAGAGTATGTGCCGTTCAAAACTGTTTGCGTAGTGGCTGAAGTGATCGAGACATTCAACGAAACTAGGGCGACAGCAAATAATCAGGGCACGCACTCCGGCTTTTGACTACCTCAACAGGAACATTTCCCACAAATACAGTCCGCGCATCTCGCTGCTCCGTCGTCTCCTCCGTTGGTACAAACTTCACCTTCCCTGATGAACTCTTTGTCTTGCCAGCGCGAAGCACAGATTCATGGCCACGAGCTTCGATGGGTCACCTTCTTTCATCGGAGCTGGATTTCTTCGGGGTTCTGTGCGTGGAACATCTTGCTTGAGCATACCCCACTGTACTTCCGATACCATGGGAAACCAAGTACCTTACTCTTCTCCTGGTCCTTGACGGTTTCGTTTTGTCGCTCGGTTTGGATCTTAGAAGCGCTGGCGTGTGACACCCCGGGTAGAATATTGTAGCTCTAGAGCTCGAAACTTCTGCGGACTTAATCAGCCCGGGGAAGCACGACGTGAGTATAACGACGAGTAATGCAGCTGATGGTACAAAACCGGTTTCGGAATCTCAATGCCGTCGTACTTCTTAGAGTTTGCACGCGGGAGTCTCCTGACTCGAATGCTTTCGACTTTTTATCGCGCTTTGATGAATGACGGCGGCGTCGCGTAAATGGGCAGCAGGAGGGACGACGTAGAATTGGAGAAGAGACTACGGAAGCCTCGCAGCAGACAAAGAGCTTGAAAGCTACAGTTCTTGTCGCCAGCGGAATTAAGTGCCCGTGGTACTTGACACAGAAAACAAGTAACTCTTACAGTGTGCCCGAAATAGCAATCATCAAGCCCCTTTTTCTATTTGATTTTCCCTTGTCTTTCCTTGCCGTCACAGCGTGACCCAGGAGGAAAATGAAGCAGAAGCTCATATTTATTGAATTGCGCGACAGCAGGTGGGGACGAATCTAACAGTTGATAAATCCTGAGATCTGAGAGTTTTTCGGGGGGGGGGAAGTGGGGTTTCACCGATCAATTATGCGCGTGGGGGTGTAGGGCTATCCGGACTAGATGGCGCGGTGAGAACAAACAGGCATCCGCGCGTCTACCGTAGCACAAGAGGGCATCTTTAAGCCATCTATTTCGAAGTTTGTTCACACGAGTTTCATGTACTATGGCCAACCTAGCCAGTAGTGGGCGGGCACATGCGCAGTTTACAAATATTTCTGTATTTTATCTCGTTAAGAGCGCTCAAGTCCTGCGCAACGTACTCACACTACGAGACTCTACATCCGTCGAAAACCTTTCACGCTATTGTCCCTTACAGAGGACGCGATCTACAGACCTTGGAAGGCCGGGAACACGCATGTCGAAAGCTGACACGCATGAAGTATTACATGCTTCGCTCAAGCGCACGGTCCACAAGTCGCAAAGTTGAGCTAGTCACTCCGTGATAGGAGCAGCCTCAGGGAGAGGATGATCTACAAGATGGCGACATCGTCAGCGGCAGATTCTTTACACTCTCGATATTTTATGTTTTTTTAAAGTATCTCACAGTGCCGTCAGTATTGGCTGTTGGACCCAGAGACTTTCGTTGTTGGTGGCCACCAAGCTTGGCAGGGGTAAAAGACTATGAAGGTAGAAAAAAGTTGAGATTATTATGATAGCATGGCCACATGAACTCGACCCCACTCACAAAACGTCCGGCCACGACCGGTAAGAGTGGTGCTTGTACCTTGAGTTGTCCGTCTCAATCTTGTACGCCACCACCGTCCTCTTCATGAATATCAGAGATTGGACGTTGTGTCGGTGTCGTGAACCCTCCTTGATGATGGTGCACCATTGGAGATAGGTACTGCCAAGGTCCGCGATACCAAGGTACAGCTGGGAGCCGACGTTCTGGTATTTGAATCCTCCGGTGTTCCGGTGTCATAGATTTCGCATGTCCACTACGCATTATCAAGTGAAAGTAAGTCACGAGCAGTACACGATGTTGAGCGTAGATGAGTAGTACCCACCTTGGTACTATCGTCCGTAAGAGCAGACAGAGTGACTGTACCTTGCATACCGGCGGGAGCTTTGGAACCGGTGAGATTCTTGAGGTTGGTGGTGACGCCGATAAGGGCTGGAGATGGACCTGACAGTAGTCATTGCGGATGTTTCGAGATTGGGAGGCTAGCTCTGGATGCGATTTGCGGAGGGATCTGTCCGACCACCAAGATGACTGTGAAGCCTTTATAGCTCAGAACCTAGGCTAAATAAAAAGGCCTACCCTCCGTTTCCCCCGTGTCTGCATTTTACTCCTACGTCAGCTGGTACCGCGCACTTGAAGCTCCTTTCGCTTCCATGACTCGAGGGTAATCGTACTGACCGAGTAAAACTGTTTAAACACATTGTGAATGGCCGGGAGCAAGGTCACGACAATGATTCGAAAGTTACCTTCGGAGATCGGAGGCAAAGTTGCTACAAGCCTGGAGTACGCTGGATGCCCCATACGCGGTGGATAGTCGCTCCTGACACCATTTCCGAGGACAACGTTGGAATGGTAGTCTCATTCAGTTTGAGAGATGGGCCATATTGCTCAGCTACGAGCGCAGTGGTATACGTTTTTGCCGATGTCGTGGTCTTGGAGCTGTAAAAGGTTTGCTGACGGTTGGTTGAAACTGACGCAGGAGTATCGTGGCTCAGGCTACTTTCGGTCAGGTATGTCAAACATGCAGCCACACCCTTGCACGTCTAAAGATCAACAAAATATTATTCTCAACAACGGTAGAGTGAAAATTCACACACCATGGTAACCGACAATTCGACTTGAACACTGGCAGACATAGGACAGTACCACCCAAACACAGGCTACATTTTATGACACCGTTTACCATTTTGTCTGTAGAAGACGTAGTAAGCGTTGCGATTTTAACAACACACAAAGGCAAATGTCCACTTACGTTACAGACTCGCGACGGTTCGTTCACTCGGCAACCGATTGGTTCCCGTGGAAAAGATCGTCGCCGCTCGAGCCTTGCGACCCGAGCAATGCGACTACTTGGTCATGACTTCGGTCTTCGGGCCGCGGTAGTACTCGTTGCTGAGTCTTGCGTTCCTCAAGATCACGTACATTACGTTTTGCAAAGGTCTGAGTTTGAACAAACTACAGCTTCATACACGCATGTACCAAATTGGTCCGAGCCGTTCGGTGTGAAAGATATGGTCATGGAACTCTGACCTCCGTGAAATGAGAACGAGGCCCGCTATAACAACAGCGGTCGAAGCATGAGGCAATGCCACCCGGAAAGGACCAAGGAAAGAAGCACTAAACCTTGGTCAACGTTGGGTTCTGCTGGGGGGGTTATCTCCTAAGGATGATATCAAACCGCCGTGAGGAACCGCGTTGTTCTGTATCACTCCGAACTCGACGCGACTCGAGTACTCACCAAAAGTGTCCATGATAGAGGCATTTGCTGCTTTACATAGTCCAGTACTGGCGCTGCGGACCGGCCAATCGGTTGGTCGTGGTGTGACCGCAGAAGTATACTGCTAGCTTACTCCACTGAGAGTCGCGTTATACTGCTCCGCTCGTTACGCGCGGACACCGTGATTCAGCTGATCATTACACATGTGAGGTGTGATCCACAAACAACTAACGGGCGCGCTATTTCGAATTTTTTTCCTTCGTGAAGAGAAACACACGCCACTCGCAGAGCAACGCGGGACAGGACCCCTCAGGGGTTGGACCCCCCTTTCGCCCAATGGCGCGCGATTCGAGGGAAGCCTCTCGCGATAACACCGCTCACAAACCGCCTGACAGCACGCACAAATGACACCAAGATTATACCACATATATAATCAGCCGTTCTTGCCCAGTCAGTCGATTCATAGGAATGCCTGGCCGTGGAGGTGACACTGGAATCATTAACCAACGAACTGAAGTGACTGAGCGTCCGATGATTCAGTGCAGGATTATGAGCGAGAGAATAAACACTAGCCGCTGTGATAATCACGTTCCGTCATGTGCATAACCATCACATATGGTCAAGTCCATGCCGCTTATAGTCGGGAGTCGCCAAAGAGGCAAATACATATAATCGCAAAGCTAGCATGGGAGAGAAAAGAGAGGTAGATGCATCACCTTAATCCTTTGCAGGGAGACTCAGATCCCATCCTCTTGCGCTATGCGTTCTTCAATCCTCAATGCAAGTCGAATTTCGGTCAGGCTAGGGCCATTTCGCAAGCATCAACTCAGATGGTAGAGTACAACATTCTGAGATACGCCATGCTTCGAGCAGGGCACCTGGATCATGATAGGAGTGAGTGTTTGAGACAGCCTGTCCGTACACCAAAACATTGTCTGAATCGATGCTTACTCTTCGGCTCCGGAAGCCTTCAAGAAGTGCATCACTTCTATGACGAGATTGGCCGATGTTTCGGACGCATATGAACAACGATGAACTGTACCGTACGACGCATTTATTTCTTGATCAAACCCAGCTCACGAGCCATGATGAGGATGCCCTACGGCGTGTCATTAATTCTCATGCTAGGGTGAGTTAGAGCCGCTGTAGTACTCACAAGCTGCTTAGACATGAACCTTGGTGCATAGAAGTCCCCGCCGGCGAACCACAGCTGTCAAACGGTGAGATACGAAAAGTATAGAGGGGTGAAAGCGCACTCAGCGGGATGTCCAGTGGGGCGGAAGGACCCATTCACTTCGATACTCCTTCGGCATCCAAGCCGTGCACTTTCCCCGTCGCCTCTAATGACCTCGGCCCCAAATATCGTCTTGGTTAATATCCTGCATGTTCTGGTAACCCGTGCTGAGAAAGGGCGTGTCAGCAGCGGTCCCTGACTGGCCGGCACTGTGATGCGAACTGACACTCACGGAGAGCAAGATGAGCCATCCGCGGCGAGTTCGGAGCCGTCGTCAAAAACAAATTCCTCTAGGGGAATAGCTTACGGGCTGGACGCCTTTGTTTAATCTTTGATATGTCCGGAGCTCTCGATGAGATCTGCGCCGCCCTTGTCCTCCCCTACATTATGATGGTTATCCGACCGCAATTGATCAGAAAATTAAGGCGTACAGTAGCCTGGAAACACATCGAAAGTGAGACAATACGCCCTACTGCGACAGAACTGCGGGAACATACCTCCGAGCCTCTCCCAGACTCTTGAAGCAGTTGCGACCCGCACCCCTCGGGTCCCAAAGTTCAAACTTCAGTCCCGGACTTGCGCAGCTCTAGCGTGGAGCTCTCGTTCTTCTTCCCATTGCTTCAGCCTGGTGTGCAATCATGTTCTGTTTGACGAATCCCAGGGGAACCGCTGAATGCTTAAGGTCTCCGACCGCAACGTCGACTCCAGGCTCCCAGGTAGCATGGACATGCTTCGTGCCCACGTTCGACTATAGACACGACGCACGTCGCCGATCGCTGGACCATAGTAACCTCTTTTGCGTGAGCACCTACGAGGTCCTGGCACACGTCGATTAGCCGTGTTTCCAGCACACAATGACTACCACACGTTTTCCAGCGAAGGGCCGGGATCAGTGTACTGCTGTGGTATGGAGAACCGTGCCACAAGAGAACAATTCGCGGTGGGCGAGGTTCGGAATGTAGGGCCCGCCAAGCACGCCTGAGGCCATGACGATGTGAGCTGGTTCGAGGTGCACGACGTCGTTCTCTCGTTGCACGGTCACCTTCACCTGTCGCGCGTAGAGTCGTAGATAGGCCGCCCGATGATCGTGGACTTGGTCCAGTAAGGAAACCCTTGGTTCACCGCGTATTGTCTCCATCCAATCTGCCAGCTTGTCGCGGGGCGTGAAATAGGGCCAGTTGGAAGGAAATGGTTGGTAGAGGACTAAATGCACAGGACAAGGTGAGACCTCAGTTGATTTACAGGAAAATAACTGACATTGGTGATGGTCCTTAGGCGTATGCAGTGCCAGACTTTTGTAACGTCGTCTCCAATTATCACCAATACGTGCATTACGTTCGATCAGTAACGCCGGAATCTTCATGTTCCTAAACCGGGCTGCGACCTGCAGACCGTTTTGTCCACCGCCAACTAAAGAGGGCCTCGCATGTCAGTCATCGTACGGTAGCATAGATTAAAGCATACCTATCAGAACAGTCGGGGCGCGTTTCCGCCTCTGCTTGGGGCTGCGGCGTGAAGCTCGCCCCAGGTAAATTCTCCCTCTCTGCTGGCCCATTCACAGTCCACCGCACTCTCCTCATGTCCCTTCAAATCCTGAACGAGCGTGCCCCACCGTCAGCGCGAGCCACTGGTTGCTCTCGGAGAGGACTAGCTGGGCGAAGCCCTTGCCTAGAGCGAGAGTGGACTCATACGTGAATCCGAAGTCTATCCTTCTGTGGTGGCTCGCAGGGCGGTGCACTAGGCGCTAGGTGCGGATCCTCGCTCATGCGTACGTTCGAGATGACCGTGCGCGGACAAGGGTGTCCTCGAGGTAAGCTGCTATCTTTGCGTGTCCGTTGATCGAGCGCGGCGCTATCCCAGGTGAAAGTGAGCGAGTCCTTGAACCATCCGTGGGGTACGAGGGTACGAGACAAGCCAGTAGCGTCTCGTGCATACAACGCAGCGCTGAACGTCTCTTAGCCATGCCGTCGCAATCGCGGCCGCGGGGTGAAGTGTGGGCTGGGTAACTTCGGGTTCCATGGATGCGTTCATGTCGCAAATGGGCTGAAAAAACTGCGAATTGCTTGTTCAGTTTCGCTCGTGGATCTTTTAAGTATGTATGTCAGGGCGCCTGAAGTCGCGCCTGACGCTACGCGGCTCGTATACCCCGGGGATAGAACCACCGCAGACGAGTGTAATCGAGAGCACCAATCATTCATGCACTGCCGACGACGGTCAAACCACATTATTTCAAGCAAATGAATGTGACTCACGGATTCTCATGTGCGGAAGTTTCGGATGGGTAAACGGCGAGGCTTCACAACGCCTTCTCTATTGGTTCTCGCGATCATTTTTTACGAGAGTGACGCTAAGTGGGAGCATGGGATTCCTGGATTTATTGTGGTAGATTCAGCTGCGGACGGAGGGTGCGCACCTAACGTTTGTCGCATGTGATTCGAAATGAGGTCTCGACGACGGGGCGAAGCCATGACCAATGACAGATACTATCCCGTGAAGTGCGTCACAACGATTTGAGACGGAAGTGCCGCCGAAAGCTGACTGACAGAAAGACGCTGCAGACATTCTGAGCTAAGCATACAATCAGTCATGATATTCAATGGAGTTTATGACGCGATACAGCCTATGACAGGGGCGAGTCGACATCCGAGTCGACCACCGTACAGCCGAGCATACGCAAACCTGTCCACAAACTGCACGAGCCTGTGTGAGTAACATAGTTATGTCTGACTGTGATGAGCATACCTTGCCATATGTCATCATTCGGGACCCTTTTGCTCGTCCATAGCTTGTCTGGTTCTTATCGGACATAGGTTGATGATGTCAACTGCCGCCATGCGTGCAAGCTTTGAAGCGTGACTATAGTGTGACGTGTGACTGCTTGGTGTGGACCCATCATAAACCCGTCACAGATGGTGTTACAGTCAAGTCGGGAATGTCACGGCGGTGGTTCTCTCCTGACCATGTCCGTCATGCCAAAATCTGTACAAAATTGGCCAGAACTTGAATCACCCATCTGAATGCGCGTGCGGCCACTTGAAACCTTCATCTGCGTGCGCGCCACTGCAGCAATCATTTATATGACCTTCCTGTGGGATCAAGAACGCGTCGATGCTGTAGATATCCTGGTGTACGAGCCGGCTGCAAATGAAAGTCAAGTACGCAGCTCAGATTCTGAGAAAAGTTGTGTCTCTGTCGCGCTCGTCTCTGTACACACTCTTTCCACGCCCGTGCTGGGATGTTTCACACATCATTTTGCGAACACCTGCAGCATCAGCGCCCAACCCTCTCGATCCTTCCGTTCCCTGGCGAGCCGAAGTCATCTGAAACAAGCGACACATGCTACAAAACCAGCTCACATTTCGCTACCTTCAACTCGCGAGTCGGAACGATGGCTCAAGAAATGGGGGATGGATGAGACACAATAAACACCGGTACGTCTCAGACCAAGGCAGTCTTAGACTGCTGATTCAAAATTACAAGCAGGAGACGCATAGCCAATCGCCTTGTAATTTTCTGCAGGGCTGTTGACCATTTTCGACGATCATATCAGCGCCGTCATCAGAAAGCGGGGGATCCCTAGCGACTCGGTAGTGCCCAAGCCCACGAAACCCGAATAACCACGCACTCTGTCCGCGAAAGTTGCCAACTCAGGGTACCAGTTCTCAGTTGTTGCGACAGTTCCGCGCCTTCCCCGCGGTAGTGACGCCACAGTTGACGGAACTATATATACGGTCGCGCTGCTAAAACGCCTTTATCGAGGTCTTCAGGTTCGCGCAGACCCACCGCTGCGTCCGTAGCCAGCCACGCTACGTCATAGCCAGTCTCTCTGCGCACTCTTCTAACTTCCTGTACTTGCGACTTGCGCTGCGAAGGCACTCGCACAGAATGTCCATTCGAGCGCAAATTTCCCTCGACCTCCAAGCGTTGCCACTTATCTCTGCCTCCGACGGACCTGTCACCAACGCATCACACCGGAGAAACTCTACCACCTTTGAACACGACATACTACTTCGATCAGCTCGTCGATCACACCAACCCTGATCTCGGCACGTTCAAGCAGAGGTATTGGCATACCTGGGAGTGGTACAAGTCTGGTGAGCCGTGGCATCATCGTTGCTTCAGTTGGATGCTCAAACCTTTTTCTTGTCTAGGCGGGCCCATCATCTTGTTCACCCCCGGAGAAGGCAACGCGGAGGGTAAGGTTTTATCTTGGTCACCGTCGTTGTTTGCTTATCCTGTATAGGCTTCACGGGATACCTGGTCAACAAAAGTCTCAACGGTCAGATTGCGCAGCAAGAAGGTGGTGCGACTATTGTTCTCGAACATCGCTACTACGGCGTGTCTACCCCCACTGCAAACCTCTCCGCCCCCACCTAAAGTACCATACTATTCAACAGGCGATTGATGACCTTGAATACTTCTCCAAGAACGTCGAAACTACCTATGCCTGGCGGAGACTCGGTTGGTCCTGAGGTCAACCCCTGGATCCTCATGGGCGGCAGCTATTCTGGCGCGCTCACCAGCTGGACCATGGTCAAGTGAGTTTTATTGGCCTTTTTCGAAGATGGAATCAAAATTGCTGAACACTTTGAACAGTAAACCTGGTCTATTCTGGGCCGGATATGCGTCTTCCGCCGTTGTCCAGGCTATAACGTATGTCTCGCACTCACTCGTGATTCTATCCAATGCTGACATACTGGCCGCTAGTAATTTCTGGCAGTATTGGGAGCCTGTCCGAACCCATATGCCTCAGAACTGCTCTGCAGATGTACAAAGCGGTTATTGCGCATATCGACGATGTTTTTACTTCCGGATCGTCATCGGATATTAACAAGATCAAGGCGACCTTTGGGCTCTCGAATCTCACTCCACCTTGATGACGTGGCAGGAGCTCGTAAGACTATTCACTATGGAGTCTGCACTCTCGCTCACGTCTCCTAGTGCGCAACAATTTGTGGGACTGGCAGTCGCTTTCGCCACACACCGGGCCCGGCGCTCCCTTCTTCCAATTTTGCGATGCCCTCGAGGTGAAGAACAACGTGAGCGCTCCTGCGGCCGGATGGGGAGCAGACCCACGCTCTGCAAGCGTGGGGCGATTATTGGCGGCAGGGTTATTTGGACAATTGTGCGTCATTGCCGTCACATTTCTCATTACCCAGTCTTACGATCCTCTCTTCCAGTGTGCCAAGGAATAGATGTGGAGTATGTGCACGCCACAGTCACCTGTGAGATTTGCTAACATGTTTCGTAGAACCTGCCTTGGTACCCATGACCCAACGAATCCTCTCTTCACCGATGTCTCGATTTGGTAACGACTATCGCTCTTGGACGTGGATTGTGTGAGCTTTTTCCTGAATTATAGTGTTTATTTCTGCTCACCGGATTTGAATCCCTTGTTAGATGCAACGAGGTCGGATGGTACCAGGACGGCGCGCCTCAGGGACATCCCACTATTGTGTCGCGTTTGGAGGCACCTGACGGCGACCGAGGTAAGCTGCTTGATGTAAACCTCCGCTCGTGACCCTCACATAATGAACAGACACAATGCACCTATTTCTTCCCCGAGGCCTTCGCTGCAGGTAGCACTCCGCAGCCAGGCGGTAAACAAGACAAACACAGCCTATCACGGTTGGAATGTTCACGTTGATAGGCTGTTCTTTGCCAACGGTATCCGTGAGTCTACAAAACCCTTATTTCCAACAATTTGTTGATGCTGATTCGCACCGAAAGGCGATCCATGGCGCGATGCGACCGTGTCTGGCCAGAAGGTCAAAATATCGCGAGCACACCCGAGCAGCCGATTGCGCTCAGCGACGGCTTTCATACTTCGGACATGAGCACGGCAAATGGATTTGGTTGACCCTACTGTCAAGGCTGTACAAGTACAAGCCCTTGATTCGATGCCCACGAGTGGCTCCAGGCCTATAAGCCGCCAAAGCGGCGCGACGTCAAGGAGGGTTAGCCGGGTGGAGTACGAAAGGCGCACGACCCGGAGCGTGACATGCTTACACAAACTTAATGTGAAACTCTCCTCAGCCACGAGGTTCTTGATCTATAATATTTACATATTAACTCGTGACAACGTCGCCTTCCATTGATCCCTACCCACTACAGTTCATCGGGGTGAGCGTACGGAAAACTCAATTGACCAATTAGGCAAGCAGAGGCTTCTGACGCTAACAAAGCCAAATAAGAAAGCCACGTGATCGGTGAGGTCGTTTTCGAATTTGCGTCAAGTTCAGTCCTTTCTTGTCGTCTACCACAACGAGTAGCTCGACAAAACCACACAAGGTTTCCGTGCATATGTCAGACAACTGCGGGATCAAACGAAGAAAAGAGACGCGGTCGATCAACGAAATCTTACAGGAGCTCGCCCAGCATCCGTATAACCTGACCCAAATCCGATGCCAGGACGACCGAGCCCTTGACACCCTGTCACAAAAATGCTGGGAAGTTTCTGAAAGCTGCCAATAATCCAGAAACTAACCCTGCTCATGCGGATAATCCTTGTGGAGAAGTACAATCCAGAATTAGATATAGCACAATGGGAAGACATCGAGCGTCGATACCCTCCCGTATCGTCGAGTTTACTTGAAGTCATCTATGCAAGCACACCCGGGGCATCTTTTCAACCCTTTTGGCAGCTCTGTAAGTTAATGTGGGGCCGTACAACACCGAATACTCACCAACCTCTCAGCCATTTTCCACACGCAGCCCCGGTAAGCCCCTATCCCGACAAACTCGAATGTCTTGTCTTAGGAGGGTTATTTTTGTAGAGCCCATAGCGAAGGTTTGGCGAGCTCTGGCACGACGGACTGGGATTGGTTACCTCATGGTGCGTTCTACAATTCTGATATGTCGCGTCTTACGTTCAGCGTTTGGTCCCAGCGACCGAACAATCGTGGGCTCTCGCAGCTACGAAGGCAACATGGTCGGCATTTTACGCCGTACTCTGGACTCTTACCTCAATCAACGTCAAAACGCAAAAAACCAATTACTCTCGCTACGCCGCTATCGTACAGTCATCCGGAAACAGGCACACCGTCCCGTATGGTGAGCGAGCTGGGACGGAAAGTGGTCTCTATCCCCCTCAACCTTTTGCGCAACCGGGGGTTCTGTACGTTTTGTATGCACTGTCTTTTTTTTTTTACGCGTGGTGCTTACTGTGTTGGGGCCATAGCAATGTCGTATCCTCCGCCGGATGACTCGGATTTTTCCCTCGACTGGCTCCATGGTTGGCCAGAGGACCAAGGGTCGGTCGAGCGCATGCTTCACCATTACGAAAGCTTCTTGTATGCGCTTTTTTTAAGCGTCGCTCAGAAACGCTTAATGGAAATTGAGGCTCAAGGTAGGTCTCTAGAAACGGTTTGTCGTTAATGTTGACTTGGTATATTCCGTCTAGAGAATCTACACTACTCCCATGCGGTAGATGACGCAGATCGCGTGACGCAATCTATGAATCGTCTTTCGAAACTGGCGGAAGCCTTTCACAGCAAGATGATGGAGATTGAATCTCTGACTGGACCCAGGCCCTGGCAGTATGGCGACTATCGACGAGCCTTTTTCCAGCAAGTGATGGAAGAAGCTCGGGAGGTACGAGTGCTTTGTCTCGGGTCTTTACGTCTGCTTACTACCCTACTCTTCGCCAGTTCCGTGATGCCGCTCATGCGAGAGGGCCTCTGGTTCATGGTCGATTGGGGACAGTACAAGAAGGTGCGTGTCACTATATGCGCCAACGACCTTGCTGAAGGGTGATCAGGTGCGGAGGAGAAGGATTTAGCAAGTATTGCGACGCGCAGTCTGCGCGCAAGTTTCTCGACCCATCGTTCTCGTGCGGCAAGAGCGTGCTTCTCGTGATCAGTTTCGACGAGGCGCATCCATTGGCTGGAAGGAAGCGTGGACGCCCACACACCCGGTACAATGTCCTCTGCCGGGCACTTGCATCTTTAAAAGCACAGCCATTCTTCACCCTGTTCTTGTCAACGGCAGGCAGGTTCCACGACTTTCCCTCCTATCGTGACTTCGACCCTCCGTCGGGAATCCGAAACCGCGCGCCGCGATCATTCACGCGGTATGCCATTCACAAACAATTTCCATTCGACCAGTTTGCCCACGGTGGTCGCTCAGGGCCGATTGGACGGTGGACCCTCGACCAGGTCGCATCGACACACCGAATCGTCCATCCTCGGCGCGCGCGCTGTAAGTGGTTACAACGTATCCCCGCGCGACTGAAACCTTTGATGTCCCTCTCATAGATTCGCGACTCAGCTGACTCGCCACTGACGACGCTACCCAAGGGGCGACGAGGCGAAACCAAGGGGTGCATCCTGTCGACTTTGCCTATGTGAAGCTTCTTTGCCAGGATCTCACCTCCCCTGCCGGATGTTGTCGCACCCAAGACGTGACACTCGCCTGCCTGTCTCTGCGTCTCGGTCTGGATCTGCTCAACGGGACTCCGTCCAAGGAGCAGCACGCGACACGCGGCATGTCGCCCAAGTCGAACGCCACATGCGGCTCTGTCATGCTGCAGAACCCGGCTTTGCGGCGATGTCGACCATTGCGCCCTCGGAGCCCCTTCTCGCAGAAGGCGCTTTGAAAGCCATGTCTATTCTCTTCTGGCGGCTCGTGGTCAGCGGCTGAAGGCCTTGCCTTGAGCATGTGCGAGAATGTCACGTTTCGCTTGGGCGCCGTGGGGAGGTCATCGCGGGGTTACTCCTCATTCTAGAAGCCCGGGACCAACGCATTAACAGCCCACCACCGTGGCCCGCTCACGCTATTTGAGCCAGCCACACACGGTGCAGACGGCACCCAGCGCATCGTCAGCGTCGTCAGATTTCTCGAGTCTCTCTTGTCCATCCAGGCATCCACTCTCCACGACCTGACACCAATCGGAAAGCACGCATCGGCGGCACGGAGAGCGCCGTGCGCTCTTCATCATGCATTCCAAAACGCCCAAATCTGGTTCAACCATCTCGTGCGGACGAACGGACGCCGGCATGGTTCAGCGAAGACACGCTGGGGAGAGATAATCTCCCGCGGTGCAGCGATGTTCCGCTCTTCTCTCTTTATACCCCTGGCGCGAACCAAACGATGCATCGACCTCGTTATTCCTGTTCGTAATTTGACGGGATAATGTCGCGCGAAGAACAAACTTCTCTGCGATCTTTGATTCAGGTCAGGAACGACCGAAGTCGTCGTCTCGCGGGACTCTGCAGCCCGACTTCGTAGACTTCACCGACACCTTTTGTACTCGGGCTCTTTCCAATCTCGAGCGCACGGACGCCCACCGGTGCAATGCGATGACTCTCTCTGCAAGAGTGGGAGCGCAAACGAAGACTGTCGACCCTATCCGCCCTATCATTCGTATGGGTGCTCACGCTCGGCGAGACGACGCCCGGTATCTCGCTGCTGGACACGCCGCGGCGCCAGGCGGGCGACTTCAGCGCGTCACGACATCTGTGTGCTCTCGGTCTCTCTTCGGGGGACGTTCAGCATCATCAACGACACCGAAACACGAAACCTATAAAGGCACTGCTGGACGCATCTCTCACGCATACACACGCCTATGGCGACTCGCGCGATCCGGAAGTGGCACCTTCCGAGGCCGCGCGACGGGCGATGCATGCCGCTGCGCTGGGCGGGCAGGCACACTCGGACAACTTTTACCGGGATCGTGCAATGTAAATCCCCTCCTGTCTCTATACTGTAGTACTCCCCCCTACCCAGTAATAAATGTGATGCCCTAAGTAATACACGGGCACAAACTTGCAATTCTCCAGCTCCCAAGCACCGAACAACGACAAGATACGCAAAGACCGAACAGCGAAAACACAATTACATCGCATACCCTGCCCCCTCTGCACTATCCATACTCCTCATCGACCGCGCATGCCCCGCTTCCCCTGCGCTGTATAGCCCCCCACAGAACGCCCAGCACCGCCGCCAGCCTTCCCCCGGGGGTGGCCTCCTATCCCTTCGCCCCGGGCCCAGTGTACACATCGTGTCCAAATTCCGCGGCTGGAGCACATCCACGCCAAGCTCCGTCGGGAGTCGGTCTGCCAAAGGGATGCGACAGAGGGTGGCGGGGAGACGCTTCGCGCGCAGGCGGCGTCGGCGCTTGCGGGACCGAGAAAACCGCGCGGGCCGCCACCATTGCGCTGCGCGAAGAAACGAGCCGATGCCCGCGCCCCAGGACGCCGCAGGGGCCGGCTTTGCTCAGGCGGCAGGTTGGCTGGCGGCGGCGGGGTGCACGATGAGGCTGAGACGGTGGCGCATGCCGGCGGCGGGCGGCTTGGGCGAGGCGTCGGTGGGGTCGAGAGCGTTGAGGTTCGCGTTAGTCGCGCTCGCGGGGGGTCGGACGTGCTGCGAGGGGTGCAAGTCCACCGTTTTCCCCGTAGCGGCACCAATCCGACAGCCTTGAAGCAATTGCCGCTGTCTGGCCGGCGCTGATTGTGCGCGAAGATGGCCTCGCGCGTCGGACGCGAGCCTTCGTTGTTGCTCGATCACCTTGAGCATCTTGTATGCCTTCGGCAAGCGGAGGCCAATGTCGGATACGGACGAGGGGCGGTCTGCTAAATGGGTGCTGCATTATACATAATTGTCCAATGACATGTGCAAGGATCAGTGGCGGAGAGGGAGTGCCCCTGTACCGCGGCTCGAGGCTTTATCAAACAGCATGGGATCTGTCGTGCGATCCCACACAAGCATAGGCTGTTCGTTTTCTGAAACTCGGATGTTATCCGAGAGGAGGTTGAAGTGTTCTATTCGCATTACTATTCGGTTTCCACATAACGCATGAGCACGCGGTCAGGTGTATCAGACGGCGCGCCGCACCCTGACACCCGTCCGCGATTGACGACGCCCCCACCCTGGCTCCGGGCGATAAAATCAGACCGTAATTGACCGCTAGCCAGCCGCTGCCAGAGATAATAATCATCAAACGTGCTCCCGTCCGCAAATCAGCTTCATTCATCCATCCTTATCAATTAGGTGCACTGACCTTTTGTCGCGCAAAACAAGTCGTGCGCCCCACCTGCCCGTATGAACGCGTGGGCAGCCCGGTCATATATACAATAACAGACGGAGGAGCAGACGCAGCGACGCTACTGTGCATGATCGGCGAGTTCCCCGGGTACGCAACGTCAAAGCCGTCGTATCACAGGAACCATCCTTCACAATCTTCGTCCATCCCACTTGCGGTCCGCCGTGCGCTGAGACCCGGCCTCGCCGCTCGAGCGCCGCAATTGCGGAATCTCGATAAAAGCCCCCGTCTCGACCTGCTTACAGTCGAGCCACTCGGAACATTTGGGTGTGGGAGGGGAGAAGGGCAGGGTGACTTACAATTGACGAGGAGGTCAACTCTCTTTGCTGCGTGTGACATCGTGAGTTGGTCGCTCCCGCAGAGGCAGCTCTTCGTCTTGATCATGTCGAGTCTGTGCTGCAGCGGGAGGTAACGGCCTGGAAGAAACGTCGTCCCTGACACCCCATAGTTCAAACGTCAGCGCCTGCGCTTCCTTCTGCTTCGTGAACGGACGTGCACCTGGCCGAAGGTCGAGTGGGAGCCCCCAGTACGCCCTGAGGCTTTTGTGATCCGACGGTGCGGGAGCTCCGTCGTCGCGCAAGCGTGCGCGCGGCCGCCGGCGAGCTGCGGTGCTGCCGCAGATGGTCTAGATATGATTGCAGGAGACACTCGCACGAGGGTGACACGAGTCGAGTACTGTAGCGTGCACAATTTTCGACGGGGTGGCCGTAGAACCAGATGATCTGGGTAGCCTTCACAATGTGGCGCGGCCGGCGGAGCGGGTTGGGCAGCACCTTTTTCGCAGCATAAGCGCCTTGAGCAGCACCAGTGTCCCTCGCTGGTCGGAAAACACGTGCGGCCCACCAGTTCGCGTCTACTGCTGGCGGTGGTGAGCGGTGAGTACGCGTGTGCATGTGTGTGAGAGGCAGTACAAGGGCTCGTGCCTGCGCGTGTCCGTCAGTACCACATCATAGCACTACAAACGAATCGCGCGGCGTCGGCGTACCCATATACAACCCGCTGCTCCGTCAGTTGGCTCCGCACGAGGTCTCGAGACGCGTCGTGAAAGTCGTCGAGGATGCTCAGATCCGTAAAGTCGCGCTGGGCGAAGAGTGCCTTTGTGACGAACGAACTCGCCCAGGCGGTAATCTCTACAAGCGAGTGAACGGTGCTGAGCGGGGCAAGGTAAGAGACGAACGACGGCGAGACGGGCCTACCTCGTATCGGCCCAAACAGTGTGCTGCTTTGACGCGAGGCACACCAACGACGGCCTTCTGCACCGTCGAACCGCCTGTCACATCCTGGTGTGGTCTTTCAGGCTCTTTCAAGAGCGGTCTGAACTCCGGATTTGCCGATTACATCTGCGCTCTGCGGTCAAGATCGCCAAGCAGACAGGGGACGCAGCGGGAGCGACGCACGAGATGCCAAAAATCGTCGTGGGGCTCACTCCCGGTGACGAGGGCACGAGGTGGAAAATACGAGTAGTCTTTCGACCGTCTGCGGACGTCAGCACACGCACGCGCGCCGGGGGAAGCGAAACGCACACAGGTGCGCACCGTCGGGGAGCGCTAGAAATGGTAGAATCTTCGCCAGCTCTTCGTTCCTCGAACACACCTCCCCGCGCGAAAACTCGATCTTGGACGGGCCCACCTGTGCGCGCCGTCAGCCGTCAGGCGCAAGAGAAACCACGCGGGCAACTCCACGAGGTGGTTGAAGTCGACGAGCGCGATGCGCCGAGGATATGAGCGGATGCCCGCCGTCTTGACGAGCATCGACTCCGGGCGCGGCCTTGCCTTCTGAGTTTGAGTAGCTCGTCGTGGAGCCTGACGCGAAAGACGCGATGCTACTCGCGTGAATCGGGTTTCCGTGTACTGGTGGGGGTGGGTAGGACGTCGCTTGTTGAGCGGCGGGGACTCTACACCGCGTGCTGCACGTCCTCGCTTCTACATCTCATTTGCCTCTGCTTCCTCTACTCTGCTTCTGTGGGTTTTTCATATCCTCCTTCTCGTGTATCGACGGCGCAGCGCTGTGAGAGCGGTGAGTCGGCTATCCCCGAGACGGCGCGCATGAAAGCGAAGCTGACGGGTACCGTCGCCGTCCGCGTCTGCTCCAGAGCTCAAGTCCGTGTCCAGCGTGTACGTGCACGCGACATCGCGATGGTTACTCAACAAGCTCCTCCGCACGAGACTCACAGGCGTCGTGCCAGGGTCTTCATATTCGTCGTGTGCGTCAAGAGATGCGGGGAGGTGCGAGTGTCTTAATTGCGGGAGACCGTGGGGCGACGAGAGCGAGATGGAACGCTGCGAGGCGGTATCGCCGTCTGAGCGGTCAAAGTCAATTTCGTGTAGTGGGTCGTCTGAGGTTGTGTGCAAAACGTCGTCGTCGTCGTGTGCGGGGTTGAGTAGAAAGTGCGAGGTGGTGGGCGATAGGACGTCCGAGGGGGACGGCCGGGCGCGGCGTTGCTCATCGCGTTTTTGTTTTCGTAATGTAATGAGTATGAGAAGAGCACAGAGAGTTCGTGAGTATGCAAGATTTCAGATGCAAAGTGTTAGAAAAGGATGCGACGACGACAAGAAGGAAGGAGGGCGGAGCTGCTGTTCAGCCATCACCCGCCAAACCAGGCGTTTCGGCGCCAAGCCTCTAGATCTAAAGCAGACGGCCAGGTGAGACGAGGCAGAGCCACATCTGTCTCATGATCTCGTATCAGGTATATGTGGCGAACAATGTAGAGTTTCTCACAGCATTGTCCAGCCGCTTGTTTTTAGTTCGACGCGAGCCTCGTTTGCTTTCTTCTGTGAATCATGATGTAGGAAAGTTTGCCATCTATCAAGCCAGGCTTGCGGCGGAGGCACAATATTAAAAATGTAGCTAGTCACCAGAGACATGGTAAGGTTTTTTATAACATGAATTTTAGCAGTTCACGGAGAATAATGATACTAATCACATTTGAATAGTTTTACTCTTCTCGGTTCAAGGAGGAATTGGTATTCATCGGACTTTGGGAAGACCGCTAGACTCTCTGCTCGGGGGTTAGCAAGGTCTACTATAGACCCACTATTATAATTCATATGAGTGATACCTTGACTCCAACCTTCTTCGAAAACCCTTCCATCCATGCTTCGAGTAAGAGCTGCAATGCTCAAAGCATGATCGCATTCGTTCGAACGTAGATTATACATCAAAGAGAAATTTTACTACTCCAAATGAAGCGAAATCTTACCGGACGAGAGGAATATGGTGTATGCTGTTGAGATTTTAGGCTGCATCCAGCACAGAGGGTCGAGAAGCCACAACAAGACCTGCCATTTATATCCTGTGGTGCGCGGAAGAAGAAACCGAACAAACCCAAGGCCTCATCGGCACCCCACCGCCGCGCCAGAACCGAAGTCGGCCCCCCGCCGCGGCGTTCGTGTGGGCGCAAGTATCGGCTCGTTCTTCGTGCAGCGCACGAAACGTTTTTTTGTCGGTCGCTCGATGTCGTGAGTACTGATGTCCGAGGGCATGGATGGGGGTCCTTGCTTTGAACTTGGGTCAAGTTGTTACGGACTCTGCATTTGTTGAATACTTTTACTGTTTAACAAACGAGAAAGGCCGAATATTTGGCCTTGTTAGTATCAGAAGCCTGTGCTTTTCTCTATCAGGAGCCTCGCACGCCTCTAGTTCACCAGGTCTTATAGATTAGGCATGAGGGTCGGGATCAAACGCACAATTAGGTAAGAAGCAGCGCGGCCGAGGAGCTACAACTTCATCCGCCTCCCGCATTCCACCCTGGTCACCTGTCATACCACGTCTTTGTGGGCTTGTAGGCCCTGTAGCCACTCGTGCATCGCCCCCCCGCGAGGGCTTGTACTTGTACAGCCTTGACGGTCAGGTCTGCCCTCGCCATTCGCCGTGACCATATCGGAGGCGTGGAAGCCATCGCTCAGTGCAAATCGGTTTGTTCTGCGTGTGGTGTGCTTACGACGTTTCGGTGGCCCTCGGCAGACACGGTCGCGTCGCGCAGGATACTGCCTGCGACGCAAAGTCGATTGGTTAACGAGTCCCAGGATGACAACACGGGTGGACTCACGGATGCCGTTGGCAAAAAAAATAGCCCTCCACGTGAACGTCCCATTCCGTCGGTAGGCTGCGCGTTCGTCTTAGCCGACGTCGGGCTGCGGAGTGGCTTCCTATGGGGAACGCCTCCGGGAAGTACATAAGTACACTGCCTCTGCTAAATAGAGCCACATAATTAACTCTATGATCTAGGGTCGATAGACCTGATGAATCTGCCTCCACCTCTATGCTACTGAGGATGGCGTTATTAACGCGTGACAATAGTAAGGATGTCCCTGCGGTGCGCCCACTTGCAGCTACCTCCAATCTCTTGCATCTAGCGATGAGTTCAGTACGCAGCGGCTCACATTGAATTATGGGTTGGAACTGACACAATCCATTGCCTTTTATGAAGAGCGATAGTGTCGAGACAATAAACACAGTGGTGAGAGGAGGTTGGTCGGTCGTGGTGCCAAGGCAAGTTCTACCAAATAGTTTAGTGAAAATCAAGGTGGGCCGCGAAGCGCACATACTCTATATCTTCTCCTTCGCATACTGATCAAGGGAATGACGTCAGACCAATCGAGCTGGTGCTGTTTTTAGCAGGCACGCACAGTTATTCAGATAGCCTTGTCGTGCCAGAAATCACACCAGGCTTGAAGCGCGCTGCTCAGCTCCCCATCCAGCCGCCGAAGCGCTAATACCGTCCTTCACTTCGAGGGCATCGCAAAACTGGAAGAAGATACCGCACCCGTCCGGTATCTGGCGAAAGGACCTGCCAGTCCCATAGGTTGTTACGCACTGGTAAACGTGAGCGATGGAGTGATATCCGGTGGGAAAGTAGCCTTACAAGCTCCCGCTACGTCGTCGAGGTGGGTGAGGTTTGACAGACCAAAGTGTCGCCTTTATCTTGTTAATCTCCGACAGAGGCCCGGAAGCAAAGACATCATCGATGTGCTCAATAACCGCCTGCACATATGCAGAGCAGTTCTGAGGCATATGAGTCCGAATCGGCTCCCAATATTGCCAAAAGTCACTAGCGCCAGATATGTCAGGAATCGATTAAGTTATGAGTGGGTGTGAGACGCACGTTATAGCTTGAACAACAGCCAGATGAGGCATATCCGGCCCAGAATAGGCCAGGTTTACTGTGCAAATTTGCTTTCAGCAAAAACGTACAGCCCCATGGTCGAAAATGAGCTCATGAGCTCACTTGACCATGGTCCAGCTGGTGAGGTGCACCCGAGTAGCTTGTCCGCCCATGAGAATCCAGGGGTTGACATCAGGACAACCGAGTCTCCACCAGGACATAGGTAGATTCACATTCTGGGCAAAGTACTCGAGGTCATTCAATTGCATGTTGAACTGCTGTCGGCCACTTCCGGTTGGAGGTGGAGAGCTTCGCGGTCATGGGACGGGAACTCGCCGTAATAGCGATGTTCTGAGAACCGATGGTGGCGCCCACCCTTCCTGCTTGGCAAATTGGACCATTGAGAGCTCCTTGTTAATCAGGTATCCCGTGAAGCCATGCAAAGGATTAGTCGGCTTCCTCTTTTACACAGCTCCGACAATATACTAATTCGTCACCTTTTGCCCAGCCACTTTCTCCGGGTTGTCTTCTGTCCTCGGGACACCGTGGGGTTTGGTAAATAAGATTATGGGGCCGCCGCCTGGAGAAGAAGGTCTTAGCAAACTATCGAACTCCAACCCGAGCGAACCAAAAGCTCTAAAAACCAGGCTTGTACGCAGCTCCCTGGACACAGCAAATAGCTCTGGTTTGAAACGAACAAAACATGGCCGAGTGCCGCCGGATTGGCGCGAGCGATCACGCGAGCCATCTACGATCAAAGTAAAGTATGTCATACTCTAAACAGGTCGGTAGTGTCACTCTCCTGTAATGTGCCAGGAACGACCCAGTACCAGTCGGAAGGCCGGGAATGTGTTGGCAACGCCTGGAGGTCGGGAAATAGTTCTGCGCTCGACTATCCTTGAACCATTTGGCGGTGTCGCGTGCATTACACCTTGCAAAATCCGCGGGAAAGAACAAGCATGTTGACTGATACCGCACGACAACCCCGATATCTTAACTCCTGCTCCCTCACCCATACGATTTCCAGCCTGTTGCCTTTGACTACCCGGTGCGGCGCAAACTGAAGACTGCTGGAGAAAAGCGTTTAGTATGAACGATCGTGCATTATATGCAAAAATAATACACATCGACCTGGCGGATTAGTAACCTGGGTCGCTCCGACTCAGCTGGGTATGAGGTCAAAACAGCCGGCTGTTGAGGTCGGCCAAGTATCCGGAGAGCGGGCCTCCGCGATTTCGTGACGAGCTGCATGACTTCTTTGTGAACTTGCGCATATCCGCCCGAGTTGGTGGGCTGTACGTTCTAGCTTGTGAATCAGTAAGTCTCAAGGACTAGCCTAGTCTGCGACTTTCCCGGAGCTCATCGTGTATCGATTATATCTCCAAACTCGGACCCCGCCAAGTGTAAAAGTAGTCCTTGTGTGAACTGTTACCCTGTGCGTGTGTTCCTCGTTTCAGATAAATTCCGCTCGCCAGTGAACAGAAGGTGAGACAAGCTGGATGCTGATATTTTGCGTGAAAAGTGGTCGGGGGAAGGTCTATATGCATGAGCTAGTGCGGCAGAGACACGACTTTCTCTGAGTGTGAGTTGCGTACTTGACTTTCATGTGCAGCTGGCTTGTGTATTGGCAGAACGTGTTGACATCGACCCAGGATTACAACATCGACCTGCTTACTTCGGCACAGTGTAGATCATGCAGACAATTCGATAGCAGTACCGTACCAAGCGCACGCACAAAAGAAGAATGCAAGTGCT